>SNQJ01S0083086.1:0-34916 GCA_010110895.2 Picea sitchensis
ATCAATAAATACACTCTCTTACATGTTTGTGATGTCTTCTTGATTTGGACATTCACAAGTTATTTTCTCCATTAAAGGACAACAAGAAATGATTGACTATTTCTTCTTCATTCGGGCCATATTCACTCTTAACCTCATGGTAATCACCCTTAGTAGTTGATCATTCACTTCATTTTCCCAACAAACTTGACACTAGTATTGATCCTCCCATCATTTCTCTTATAAACCTAAACTACAACACATGTTTTGTTAATCTACTCGCCATTTCACCTAGAGCCATCATTGCCTAGGTTTTAGCAATCCTACCTTAGGGAAGCCCTCCTTGAGCTAGAGAAGAGCCAACCTAAAGTGTGAATAGGATTGGTGAGGTGACATTGGCTTCCCTCTTAGTCGCCCATGGACTAGTGTCAATATTTTGAACTTTAATCTAAATGTGCTAGTTTGTTAGGTAACATTTTTGTTGTCATTTCCAGGGATAAAGTCCATTTCTCATATTTGTGTTTTTGATAGATATGAAATTTTATGAGTGTATATTTTTGAAGATATATTACGCATGTGGTGACTTCGGGAAGGAATGAGTCCCTTGCACCTAGAAATTTTTTGAAGACATTGCTGGGTGTAGAGGTGTTCACATCCAACAATAATGAAGGCACCTAGAAAGCCCAACTTGGTGACTCCACATTTTGGTATGAGGTAATGAAGACCATTTTCAAATTTCAATTTCAGATTTGAAGAAATCATTATGGCATCATGGTTGGAAAATTTGTACCCTACCTTAGATTTTTTAGGCATTCTTGGATACCCAAATAAGGTTCCTTCAAGATGGACCAATAATATTCCAGGATTTCATGGAGACATTTGTCTAGCAGTAAATCATGTTGCATCTTTTATGGCTCATATTTCAAAACTTGATATTGAACATGAACATGTCATGATGATATTTTTTTATCGTAGCTTGGTAGGAGATGCAAAACATTGGATTGATTGTTTGGGAAAGGAAAAATATCTTCATTTGTAGGTTTAATGAAGGTTATTTTTTAGTATTGGGAAGTTGAAGAAGAAAAATTTCAAGATCCACCCAATTATCATGATATACAAGATGATGAATCCTTGGAGGACCTAGATTCCTCTTCATCTCATGATCCTTTTGAGCATAACATTTTAGATATTGAAGAAGTTGAGGATGAATCCATTGAAGTCCCTTTTCCAGTTATACATGAAGAAAATCAAGTGGTCATGAGAGAACTCAAGCATCCTCCTCATTCTCCCATGAATACAAGGGTATGATAAGATATGGTCACCACAAGGATAAAACCATCTTGCGAATTGTTTTACAGAATCTCCCCAAAAATCTATCCCTTTTGTGTTTTTATCGGAGGTTGTTAGCGGAGGTAGAGGGTCAGAGGTTTTTGCAGAGGTTTTTTTATGTGTGCACCTTTAAGGTACATACACACTGGTGTGCACATAAATTATAAAGCATAAGAGATTCAATGTTCAAAATCACCATCATAAATTATAATAAAAATAGCATGCATCAAATAAAGAACACTGGTGTTGTTGAACATTACGCATTGGTGCGCATCTCTTTCGTCAGGATCATTGCATAGGGTAAATAAAAATAATTACCATACCAATTTTCATTGTTATAGTGTATATTGTTCTTCCAAACTCTCAAGAAATCATTGATTCTCACCCTCCTTCCAAATATTCCCTATTTCTGGTGCTCTACAATGACTTGAATAGCTCCATTGGTAGATTCCACACATTTCCAAATTTTGGAAATTACCACAAATTTTCATTTAATATAAAAGGTAAAACCATGCCTCCTTGGGACATAATAGGCTAGGTATTGTTTATTACCTTCCTATTTTCATTTTCATCCAATTAAAATTTGAATTTAGCTTGAAATTTGGATTTTTTTTCAATTTTTTTTCCAATTCTACATGGTGCGCTTGAACGCTTCATCTCACCCCGAAGTGATGTGTCCTAAAACACAGAGACAGAAGAGAGAGAAGGTAACTAGAAAACTTCTTTTGACCCAGAAGTGGAAGAGAAAAATATTATATGAGCTTTCAATTCAACCCTCGACAAATGCTCTATTACAGCAAGGGAAACTTAGAGTTCGATTCCTAGTTTTATAGTGTTGGACGAAGGATTTCGACCGCTACACAGACTGGTTACTTACTGGGTTTTAGAAGCACTCACTGGTCTGGGACAATAAATACATAGAAAGAAAGGCAGATAGATGGATAGCTTGGTATTGCTATGTGAGCCATATTAAGTGGGTGGCCGGTGGGGAATGGAAAATAGCATTAGTTAGAACCTGAATTAAGTTAAGTTCACAGTAAGAACCACCCCCAATGCATCTACTATAAACATATGCATCAATGTCATTCAAGGAATATAATTTTGATAAATTTAAAAAAAAAAGTGGTGTGTCCTTTGGAATGCCTTGCAAACAGTGTGTAATTGGTTTTGCCCCATACCGATACATTTCTCTTAATTAAGTGCACCACTAACTTAACAATATATAAATTTTAACAAAGTGGTGTAACCATTTTAACCAAATGCATCAATGTTGTTTACATAGCCACATCGGGACATGTATTGATTGAATTGATATAGTGGGTTGTCTCATTAGACAATGCATTGTTGAACAAAACGTTGGTGCTACAATATCACAGTAGTATCAGCGCATTAACAGTCGAGCGAGTGGACGTTTAAAGTGTTTCTTTGTTGGCAGTCTTTTATGTCCCATCAACCATTAATTAAAATATCTTGTTGTTGAATGTTGTGCGTATCAGTGTATTCGACGGTTGTATGAACAACTATACAATGATCATTTACATCATTAATGCTCTCGTCGACTTTTACATGTACCAAATTAAATGCTCTGACGTCGATTATTCCTCGACCGATGTTGTCCTGGACTTGACCGATGAGATTTCCTCTGTTGATACGTGGTCGACACATGATCCAACCGACGAGATTTCTTGAGCCATATTTATTACTGGATTGACTTAGTTGATGTCAGTGATGGCTTGTTTGTTCGTTCATTTTGCTAATTTTTACTAAGTCTGAATGGTAAAGTCTTTTGTCATTCCAATTTGATTCACATTCTCTTGGTTTTTTCTCATATGATCTTCGCTCACCTAATCTACGCTCGCTTGAACGACACACACTTCCTCTCAAACTGATCCTTTCACTTGATTCTTTTCTTATGAGTATTTGGCTTAAGTCGGTCGATGGTGTGAAATGTCAAGAATATCTTATGATACTTTGTCTCGGGCTTGACCAAGGGTTGCTTTCTCTCTCCATTTTACTTTATTGGTGCTCTTCTTTAGTGTTATGGATATTCTTTATATACTTTAACTTTTCATCTTTCTATACCTGAATTTGTCTAACTTCTTTTTTGCTTATTAATTTTAAGCAAGGTTTCTTTTTATAAGTATGATTAGTCAGTTTAGTCGGTTCCTATTGGCAACTCCTTGATATTTTTTTCCAACAAGGTTATTTTATTTTATACCTGATATTTATTTAAATGGGAACCATTAATTACTTTTTTAAATGGTTTCCCCAATAGCGTTCTAAGTTGAACCACTCCAATCGGTCGAATATATTCCACCACATAAGGCCTCAGCATGTTGTTTCCAATTTTCTGGTTTTTCTTTTTATGCGACTCTCATACAGTAAGACTAAGTCTCCCTCTTTTATATCCTTTTTCTTTAAATGACGATCATGCCACACTTTTTGTTGTTTATTTTGAACCTCTTGGTGATGGATCACTATTAACCTCTCTTCTTCCATCTTGTTTAGTTGGTATAGTCGATCGTTCATGTTTTTGCTCTCTTAAAATTTTTCTACAGTTGCGACCATGTTGGAATTAGTCCAAAATTGTAATGGGATAACAACTTCTTGGTCGTAGACTAGCTTGAACAAAGTCTTCCCAATACATCTTTTGAATGTTGATCTATACACCTAGAGGATTGTAGGAATCTTATCATCCCAGACATCTTTATTTATGTTGCATCTCTTTGTAATTCCCTTATTTAATGTTTTATTAAAATATTTGACTGCCCCATTTTCTTGTGGGTGATAAGCTGTCGTTTTTCTATGGTTGATTAAAACAAATTCTAATAGAACTTTAATTGTTTCATTCACAAAATGAGTTACATGGTTATTGATTAGTGTCAGAGAACGACCAAACCTTGTAATTATGTTTTTGTAGATGAATTTAGATGCTACCTCTTTGGTACAAGATTCGACCAGATCAACTTATGCCCACTTGGTCACATACTAGACCACAATAACGATGTACTTGGCACTAGTTCTTCTTTCCCTCTGTGGAAATGGCCCGACGAAGTCGATAGACCATATTTCGAAAGCTCGATTATATTTTATTAAACTTAGTGGCATTTCGCTTTTCCTCAAAGGTTGACCAAGCCTTTGACAACTATCACATTTTTTTAAGTCGGCCACCACAAGCCTTCTTGTAGTACCTTCATGGTTGTTGTGTTGGCTTGAAAATATCCTCTGACTACTCCTGTATGGGATTCATTGATGATATCCTCCCATTCATGTTCTGGCACACATCTTCTTAAAACGTTATCCATTCCCATTTTGTATAAGTATTTGTTTATGATTGTGAACAGTGCATCTTTCATGGCTAGAACTTTCGTTTTGTTTGTTGGGAGGTTCTTTGGGGCCTTTCCTTCTTCTAAGAAATTGGAAATATATTCTAAATATTTAGGTGCAACTTCAACTCTGAATAAGTGTGTGTCTAGATGAAAATCCACCTCCGTCTCCTCACCTTCCTCTAAATGAGTCCCTTGAACCTGAACTAGCACCAATTCCACTGCTTCCTAGATGGGTTTGTTCAACACGAGAATCAACTGGTGGTATTGTCAGTAATCCTTCAGATCAACATCCAACACGTTCATAGTTCTATCTAGCCTCTTCTCTTTTGGCTCAAGTTTCTGAGACTCATGATCCAGAGACATTTGCAGAAGCTTCAGGTCATCTAGATTGGGATACAACAATGAATGAAGAGTATCACTCTTTAATGGAAAACGATACTTGTGATCTTGTATCTCTTCCAAAAGGAAGAAAACTTGTCATATGTAAATGGGTCTACAGAACTAAGTATGCATCAGATGGAATTTTTGAAAGACACAAAGCTTGGTTAGTTTCCAAAGGATTTTCCCAAGTTGAAGGAATTGGCTATAATGAAACCTTTTCCCCTGTAGCCAAAATGAATTACATCTGCCTTTTTCTTACCCTTGTTGCCTCACATAAAAGGGAGGTCCATTTGATGGATGTTAAATCCACCTTCTTGCACAGAGATTTGCAAGAAGAAATATACATGGAACAACCTCCCGGTTATGTCCATAATGACTCTATCCTTGTTTGTCACCTTAATAAATCTCTTTATGGTCTTAAGCAAGCTCCTCGAGATTGGTATGCCAAAATGGACAACTTTCTTATTGACACCGGATTTCTAGATGTCATTATGATCCTAATGTCTATACCAAGAAAGTAGGAAGGCATCTCATAATCCTTGTCCTTTATGTTGATGACCTTATCCTTACTGGTAGTGACTCAAAAATTTTAAACCATGTGAAAACTAGCCTTAAGAAGAATTTTGTAATGATTTGTGCCCATAATTTAGTAAAGGGTTGAAATATACATGAATCTTTGGAAACTGTGCACACACACTAACTAAAATGGAAAAATGAGTAATAACTAACTACATCCATGAGCTTGATGAGGAAGGAGATTTTACAACCACATCACACATAGGTTAGTTTTTAATTGCATTTTCATTGTGAAGACCTGCAAAAATCATCAGAGAATAAAAATCTATATGACTGAATAATAATTAAATAAATAAAGAGACATATCAACATGTACGAGACTCTTGAAAGAATAAAGTGGAATACTTGAATAAGCTTCTCTTGGTTTCGAGACTAATTTATTATCTATTGAATAGGGAAAACCATGTGAAGGTGGAAGCTCATTTATCCCCTCCCCTTCGACCGCCTTCGCATCACTCTCAATTCCCCATACCCAATATATCTACTGAAAAATAATTGAAAGTGGTATAATACAATTCATGCATAGAAAGTAGCAAAACAAAATCTGAAGGTAAATGAAAGAAATAATGTGTGTGTAGATATGTGGTTTTGTACATACAAAACATGTAACATACATCCATAAGAAGGTAGCACAAATAGTATATATTGATAAATTTGATCATCAAAATATGTTTTAATTACACATGTTTCTCATAATATATATAATCACTTCTTTTTCAGTCTAATATTAAATCACTTGGTGTTGATTCAATATTCATGCTCTGATGTGTTGTATGTCTAGGCATGTACTCTCTATGATGTTCAGGTCATTGTTGAGGGACATTGACTACAATAAAAAAAGGGTTAAATTGATATGGTTAGTTATTATTCACAAAAGTAGTTCACTAATGCAAATATCATTACAATTTTCTTTACCAGGTTGACTTGTTGAGACCATTGATTTGGCTGCCATGTGTTCCTGCTCTTGCAAAAAATCATCATTTATATGCTCTATCATTGAAACAAGAAAATTTATAAGTACAACATTTGTAATCGAATACTAATAATTGTAATCCATACTTTGGATTTTATAGAAATAATTTCTTCATGGTGCGGTTGCACTCCATCGTCATATAAAGGTTGCACAATGTTAGGATATTTAGACACTTAGGAGTTATTTAAGATCTACTTGGTCTAATGTGTCATTAGGTAAAAGTGTGTTTCTTTAGTATGAATTAGTATGAATTTGTAGTTAGGAAATCTGACGGTCACGATATGTTCCTGACATAGAGTGATCCGAAGGTTCATATTCTCCTCAATCTTAACGGCTATTGATCTATGTCTTAGCACCTGATTGGTCCATATCTCTATTCAAAGAGAATGGAGGATCATTTTTCGAGAAGCGATTGTGAGAAACTCTCTTGTAAAATCTCTCTGTAATCTTTTTCTTTTGCATTAATAATTGCTCCAATTGGTCGCGTTGGTTGGGGCCATGGATGTTTCCTTGTAGGGGTTTTAGCACATCAAAACATCAATGTGTTGATATTTAATCTGGTTATGTGAGTGGTAACTGAAGGTGTTCTTCCTCTGTTGGAATACCTGTGTTTCCAAACATGGTATCAGATCCTATTTCAAGACCCGCTGCTGTTGTAGATCGAGATCATGAAGCCAATTTTCCTCATGTTGTTCCTCAGTTTATACTTTAAGGCTCTAAAGTATACAGTCAAGGCATCCGAAAAGGTAGAGATAATTAATGGGTAAAAATACTAGTTTAATGGAAAGCGAGATCACAATTGGTTCCTTAACTGTCTCTGTGTAGCTTCCCATTGTTCTTGGATGCTAATATCCCTTTCAATTGCAGCCCATGAACGTTCAAGTTCTACCCTTGCATTTTTTGTTTGTAAGATGGTATTGAATAGGTTTAACGCAATGCTCATATGATCTGATAGACCGGGTTCTATATTAGGCTGTCTGGTAACTGGAACAGTCATGAAAGCAAAGGGTTTCCTCTTTTTTAAGTCAAATATTTTTTTCAAGGCTCGCAGATTTTTGGTTTGAATTAATAAGAACAAAACTTCCAAATTATGGATCAATAGTATAACATAAATGAAGGCCTTTTCTAGTATCCGAGTCAAATTTAAAAGAGACAGTGCATGGAATGAAGAAAGAAAAGGAAACATGTAGTTGTATAACAAAAATGAGGCATTAATTTAAGAGGAATCTCATTTTATACTAATAGAAGAAAGAAGGACGATAACTTCGAAGAAGTATATAATTTCAGAGTTTTAAAATGTTCATAGGTCTTATATCTGCTGGCAGCTGATACAGAGGAAAAACTGCAAACAGTTAGATAATCTAAATGTTTTATCACCACAATAGAATTTGCAGCATGAAATCATTTAACGAAGGTATGAAATAAAAGATGAAATGACAGAGAAACACATAACTCAGGCTTGACAAGATCTGGAATCTTCAATCTATATTGTATTAATTCTGGAAAAATGAAATTTTCTCTTTACAATCCCCTCCAGAAAAAAGCCTTTTTTTAGTCTTGAAAAATTACATTTATACAAAACCACCAATCTTAAGTCGATTGGTGATTTCCTAATTCCTAGTGACTAATTGTTTGTTAAAAACTAGATCTGAAACCGTTTGCATGATCTTCTCCATTTTTCCATTTTCTTGGAAGTAAATCTCTTCCAAATAATACTTTTACTTTGTTGATGACTCTCCTTCTTTTGATTCAATACATTTAATGCATCTCTCCAAGAACTGTGTAAAATTTCTGGGGGGTTCTGGAAGGTCTCTTGCCTCGAACAGATAAACCTTTCACTGAATCTTGGAAAGACAGTCATCAACTCCTTTATCTGCAAACTTTATTGACTGTAGCTTTAAGTTAGGCTAAACTAACAACCTATCTATTAGGGTGACATCCATTTTTCTTAGTTGTGAAATTTCCATTTGGATTTCACTCAAATTTTCCCTAAAAATTTATTGATGTCTTTCAATATTGATGTGTCCCAGAAGTCCTATACAATTGCCTTTTCCAATATTTAATGACCATTTGTCTAAAAGATCAAAAACTTCTTCACAGTCATCTCTGATTTCTTTGACTATTCTTTTTCTTTCAGTTATGTTGGTTTCCCATAGCTTGAGCATGATGTCGCCTCTGATTTTCTCTATGGTTGATACTTTCGTAGTTTTGGATACCTCCTCACCTGTCGAATATATAATTGCCTCTTGGAGAGTAATCCTCACTGCTTTGGCTTCTTTTTCCCTCAGGATAATATTATCAAAGGCATTATCTACTTCTTGAAAGTAATTTTGAACAATCTCTATCTTGGAAATCAATTTCTATTGTCCAACTTCTATTTTTGAATGCACTTTCAGTGACTGGGCCTCGAAAGCTTTCATATCTATAATTTGACCTTGCATCAATATTAATCTAGCCTGTAACTGTTCTGCATGCTCCTTTTGCTGAGTAATCTGTAGATGACTTGCTTGTATTTTCTAGCTCATTTCGTCCAAGCTTGTTTTGAGTAATTGAACCTCTAACCTTTCGGCAACCCTTGTATGCTCCAAGATTTGACTCATTTCTTCTCTAATGTTCTCCTCGGCATTTTCTAACTGCACTTGTAATTGTGCTATGATTTATCGCTCTTATTTATCCTGGTTCTCATTTTTCCCACAGTAAAAAAGTCTGTTGTTGCCATGGCTCCCATGGAACCTTCTATCTCTGTAGCGAAATCCTCTTCCTCCAAATTATGTCCGTCTATCAAGACTTTATGTTTTTTTACCATATTCCCCTCCTTCTTATGCATCTCCTATTTTAGGACGACCTTCCTTTTTCTGCTGAAAAAAAATCAGAAGAAGGAATCTCATCTATGGGAATGGAGGTAAGGTCATCAACAAATCGAGCTCCTGTTTGAGGGAGTCCAAAAGTGGACTGTAAGGGGGTTAAGGAAGCTATGGGACTCCATAGCTCTATAGATCCTTTCCCTCCTGCTGCCTTAGGCGTATTGACATCAACCCCGGGTGATGAAGGGGGAGTAAGCTTACCAGACTTGGGAGGTCTCCCTGACATTTTCTCTGCTTCAGTCTTTTTTTTTTGTGGAGGCCTTTCTGCATCCTGTGGGGATTTTTTGGGAATTCCCTTCTTCTGTACTTCTTGCTCGAAACCTGGGGGAACACTTTCTTTCTCCTAGGGGAGGGTGATTTATTCTACTTGAAGTACTTGGGGCAGACCACTCCGTCTATGCTTCTGAAAGGTCTGAAAGATGGCTTGCAAGTCGAACGACAGTGTCTGTACTCATTCTAACACTTATTTATAAGACTTGGTCCCTTTGAACATGTCTTCCCAAGGGGACTCCTCATGTTCATATGCTTTCATATTGTAGTGTATCAAGTGTTTTTTCACTATTTAATAAGGGTCATGCCTTTTGTACTCAATATTTAACAGTTTAACTTCTTCTAGTGCTTCTGCTTCCACCCTGGAATGTCCCAAATTTTGTAATGAAAATTTCCCGATGCGCACAGGGAAGATTGGCCAGGACTTCTTTTGAGCTGCCTTTAGCTCTATTCCAATACCGCCTTTTACTATTTGGTGTGCTACTTCCCTACACACCAGTCTATTCGGGAGGAATTTTGGAAGTGCGTGAGGGGGAATTGAGCACCATAAACCCTGATGTAGGAGAAGATTTCTTCAATGAACCAGTCTGCTATTGGCTTGAGTTTATTTGAAACTTCTTCAGAAATGCAAGGAGGGTCATAGCCAAAAAAAAAATTATGCATTGGTATTACCACGAAATGACAAATTTCGTAAAACAATTTTTTTGTGTTTTCTTCCCACAACTCAGAGTGATATTTGTGAATGGGTTCAAGGCAGGTTGTGTTCCAACTCCAATTCATCAGGGGGAATGGAGTCATAAAACAAATTGCGTCCATGACGTATGCTGATATGTAAAAGGCCTTCGGTTGACCTCGGGCTCTTGCAGCTCTGTAATTTGAAACCTCTTTGGCTATATTATCAGATAAAATCTTGTCCCAGTTGAAACTATATCCTTCTGATGCTTGCTCTAAAAAGGACACCCATTTTGCGGGGAAATGAAAGGGATTCCTTTTGCCGAAGAGTTTTCACAACATCATGGATACATAAACCATGTAATCACTCAAATAGGTTGTGGCATAAATTCTATGGGTATCGACCCTAAATTTTGATGGACATCTCCACCAGCCTTTGATTAAATCAGGGTAAGTTTGGTCTGCCTCGGTGCATTCTTTTCTCTAAAATTCAGTTATAAATTCGGCATTGTAAATGAATTTAGGATTGGGTAAGATTTGGTACATAACCTGGATATGTTCAGGTCTGAATGAGTCGATAATGGCCCCTTGATCATTTAAAATGCTTCTCGTTGGAATATCAACCTTGTCCAAAGCCCAACTAATCATGTCGTTGTATGCCATGAGCCGTGGGTGTGTTGCAATTTTGTGAAGTTCTGATTCTGCTATGCCCCGAAGGTGATTCTCGAAGTCGTTAGGGGAATTTTTTTATCTCGTAGTCTAGATTTTCATAAATTTGTCTCCATGATTTAATCGAGTCGATAGCATGTGGTGTGGTGTCAGATATGACATCTCCCTCTGGACTGGAGATATAAGTTGTATGTTCACTCTTCTTGGGTCCCTTCTTTGGTGCCATGACTTTTGTAATGGAATGAAAACCTGTCACAAAAGAGAGGTGTGAAAGCTCGGCTAGATGTGACTTACTTCTGATAGAAAGAGAAAAAATAAGTTTTAAAACACAGACTTTTAACTCATTTAATTTTCCTTTAACTCATTTAATGGTGAAAGTATTGACGTGGCTGCCAAGAATTTAATACCTTTAAAGCAGAGAATATTTCTGAGATATGCATTGGTGTCATGAAAATCACCAGCTATTCATTATTAATATGATCGTATTTCGGCGATTCTAAAATCAAAATTTGAAAATTCTCATTTGATGGAACTCATAAATGAAAATACCTAAGAAGTTTAAAAACCATTAAAAGTTTTTAAAATGAAATTAGTTTAGGTCTTAACTTTGGTATTGAGTCAGGACTTCGCGTTTTGGGGTTTCGAGGATCGCGCTTACATGAGGTATGTCACCACTAAAACCTGAATCTTGAAATCACGGTGGGAAATGTTTAGGTCTTAACTTTGGTATTGAGTCGGGACTTCGCGTTTTGAGGTTTCGGGGATCGCGCTTACATGAGGTATGTCACCACTAAACTCTGAATCCCGAAATCGCGATGGGATTAGTTTTTAATTAATCAGAATTAAGACTGACTTCCACTTCTTTCGGGAAATCGGGAATCCAAATTTCATGATTCAAAATGTATTGAAAACGTATTGTTCTGAGTAAACCCGAATCTCAAAAGGTTAAAAGATGGTTAATTAACTCCTTTAGGGTTTTATTTTATCGCAATTAAAAGTACTTTACAGAACATGTGTCTAGACTTTAATAACACTTGAGCTTTCTATCTTTTATTATATCGAAAAAATGAAATCATTTCGGGACTTCGGTACCGGTTTTTTTTTGGATTGATAGCGAGGATTATACCTTATGAAAAGTCGAATCCTGAAAGAGAAAATTTTTAGTTTTAGAGGTAAAATGTTTAAAACCTAGTTTCAACATAGGCTCCAATTGGGGACCTCATCTCCTTGTGGGACGAGGATAACGGGTGGACTTAGTGCCTTTTATTGGGTAAATGGGGTCAGTTGTTCCAGTCTATGAGACATAGTTGTGAAAAACCTACTAGGAGGATAAAGATTCCAACCTTAACTTCGGAAAACTTTCAAGACTAAAGCGTTCCACAATCTCGAAATAGGCTCACATAGATTTCCCTTTCTAAAACCGACCTCAGACTTGTGCAAGATAATCAAAACAAGATTAGTCGTTCTACCAGTTTTTATTTGATCGTATTCGCATCAAGAGACTCTTAGAGTGTAATCTGCAATCCCATAATCTTAGAGTGTAATTTGGCTAAAAGGAGAAAATTACCAGAGCATCTTGCAATTCATGTATAACATCCTTGTCCAGTATGTTGACATTGCTTCATTGCTAGCGGGCCTGTTTAGTACCCTGGTGAAGTTATCAGATTTTCCACATTGAATTTCCTTTCACCACTTCGTTATTTTTAGCATTTAAATGCTGAGAAGAGGGCAATCATATAATGAATTTCCTTTCATCATCTCTTTAGATTATATGGGGGCAATCGATATCAAATTTCCTTTCACCATCTCTTTATACACATTTTTGTTATGAAGTGGGGGCATTAAATAAATATGTAACATACTCAAGGAAAATATACTGCTTAATTTTTTTTTATAGCAAGGGTCTATCTGGTTTTTTTAAATAGCTCTGGATCAATCTCCTTTTGGCCCTCAGACACTTTAAATTTATGGCTCCTTTTGGCCCTCAGACACTTTAAATTTATGGATAATCTCAGAGAAAACTTGAAACTTTTTTTTTAAACTTCCCTTGAGAGAAACATAGAATTTTACCTATCTTCGCTTCAAAAGTCAATCTCAACGTTTCCGAAATTAATATGAGACCTCCCCTTTTTATATATATTAAATTTCCCTGAGACCAAAGGGAAAAAAGTCGTGGTTGGTGAGGAGTAAGTTTGATAGTGATCGAAGGGAAAAGATGAGAGAATCTCGGACTACTTAGAGCACTAACAAGTATAAATTTTAATTTAAATTTAATTTTTTTTTTGGAACCGCGGAAACTTCAAAATTTGCATCTTGTTCGTTTGTACCTCTTACGGCATTTTTTAACTCAGGTTTCCAGGTCAAAGTTCATACCTTAGTAGTTTGTTGCATTTATAGCCAGAGGACTGTTTACTTATTACCTTTTTGGTAAGTATTTATCTTGATTATCCATGCAGATTACCCCTGTAGTGTAGTTGATCTCTTGAGTCCATGACATTGTTCCTGCGAATAAAATGACTTGATAATTGCCAGACGTTTTTTGTGAACTGCTAGATTTGAGCTATTTTGTATTTTCATTTTCTGAAATTTAATAAAACATTTTTTTTTTTCACTTACCGAAAGCAACCTAACTATAAGGGAAACGTGAAAACAAACAGGTATGTACAATGAAAATTTGAAAACATATTACTGCATGTAGTGTTTAAGGTATCGCCCATTCACAGGGGCGCTTAGAATGTCTCCGTTGAGATTTTCTAATGAATAGGCATTTTCTCCTTTTGAGGTCAAGACTCTATAAGGGCTAGACTAGATCAAATTGAACTTGCCGTGTTTGCCCGTGTCTTCTCTTCTAGCTTCCCATTTTAGTACCAGATCTCCAGGGAGGAAATCTCTATCCTTAGTCTTCTGATCGAACAAAGCCTTCATCTTATCCTGATATCTCTGCAACTTTTTGTTTACTTCGGTCCTATTTTGCTGAACTTCGACCAACTAGTTTGCTCTCCTAGTAATGTCGTTAGGTTCTTCGTTTGAATCTTGCCAAATTTTCATTACAGGTAGAGCAAGATTGATTGGTAAAATAATATCAGTGCCATAAACCATCTGAAAAGGGGACATTCCAATCGCTCTTTTGGTACTTATCCTGTTGGCCCATAGAGTGTATTTCAAATGAATATACCACGTCTTCTTGTTGTCAGTCAATATTTTTTTTATCACGGTTGCCAGACTTTTGTTAGATGATTCAGCTAAACTGTTGCCCTGCGGATAATAAGTTGTGGAGTAACCTAATATGATGTTGAATTTTTGGCAAAATTTTATCAAAGCCATCGATTTAAACGCTTGTGCATTGTCGTTGACTATCTTTCAGGGATAGCCGAATCTGGATAAAATATTTTCCTCTAGAAAATTGATTACAACTTCGTCAGTTGCATTTCTCGTGGGAATAGCTTCCACCCACTTAGTAAAATAGTTCGTTGCGGTTAGAATCCACCTATGCTGAGAAATGGGATGTGGGTGAATCTCTCCGATAAAATTGAGGCCCCACTACTGAAAAGGGGCTTCGGATTTAACTGGAATTAGAGGTAAAGCTGGGACTTTCTATTTACCTGTAAACAACTGACAAGGAACACAAGTTCGGACTTTGGTGTTCACATCTGTGAACAGTTTGGGCCAGTAATATCTATCTCTTAGGATTTTATAAGTTGTGGCTCACCAAGCATGGTGTCCTCCACACACTTCCTCATGGAACTCATCTATAACCTTTTCAGTTTCGGTCTCGGCTAAGCAACTCAGCAAGAAACCTAGGGGGTCCTTCCAAAATAATTTTCTGTCTATAATACAATATTTTATAGCATGCAACTTCAGTGTCCTGGCTTTAGATGGGGTTAATTCACTGGGTCATTGAATATTCAATAGATAAGAAACAATATCAAGATACCAGACTGAAGAGGAAAACCTGTCTTCAATCTCAACCGTAGGTGTAGCGAAATCGAGTTCATTAATCTCTAGTGAACTCTCGTCTTCTTGTAGTTGATTTATTCCTAGTGCCTGCAAGTTGGATTCGGCCAACAATTTAGCCAGATCTTGGACTTTAATGAGTTTTGTTGGTTTCACTTCAAGATCGAACTCCTGAATCTTAGCTAGCCATATGCCTCTTCTCCCATCATTATCTAGCTGAACCAGTATGTCTTTGATAGAGCTTGTAGGAACATAGCCTATGATCTTCGAATGTAATACGTACATTCTAAAGGCCTTGAGAGCCTTTACCATTGGATAAGCTTGTTTTTCTAGTATATTATATTTGAACTCCACATCTCTCATACATTTACTGAAAAATGCAATGGGTTGTTCAAAGCCTTCTTCGTTTGTTTGTAACAATACAGCTGCAATAGTGTGTTCATAAGCGAAGGAAAAAATCAGAAATTCTTTTGTGTAATCAAGACTTGCCAAGACTGGTGCTTCGCTGATAACTTTCTTGATTCGTTGAAAGGATTCTTTCGCTTCACTTGTCCACTTCGTCTCACTATTATTTTTTAACATATCTGTGATCAGTTTCACAATTTTGGTGAAGTTAGGGATGAATCTTCTCAAGAAATTTATTTTTCCTAAGAAAGATTGAATTTATTTTACATTCCTAGGGATATTTATGGTATCTATTGCTTCAATTATTTTGGGATTGATTTTGATTCCGTCTTTAGACACTAGATGACCTAATAGTTTACCTTCTTGCATAACAAAATGAGATTTTTTGGTATTAAGGGATAAACCAAATTTATGACATTTCTCGAAGGTTTTCTTCAGGTGTACTAAATGTTCTGCATCATATTTTGAAAAAATAGTCAGATCATTGAGATAGATAACAATGAATTTATCTCTCTCACCCACGAAGGCGATGTCCATGGCTCACTGGAAGGTTGCACTTGCATTCATCAATCCAAAAGGCATTTTATCGTACACGAAGGTATCCCAAGGAGTAGTGAAAGCCGTTTTTTATTTATCATCATGGTGTACTGCGATCTGATTGTAACTTGAAAAACCATCAATCATTGACATTCTATTAGCTCCAACTACTTTCTCTAAGACGTGGTCCATCTTAGGCAATGGATAATTGTCTTTGAGTGATGATCAGTTCAGGTTTCTAAAATCAACACACAGTCTGATTTCACCATTTTTCTTTCTTACTGGGACTAGATTAGCTACCCACTCAGAATATCTTAGTGGGACGATGATTTTGGCATCTAAGAGTTTTTTGACTTCTTTTTCTATTACTGGTAGCAGAATATGGTTTATCTGTCTGAGTTTCTATTTAAAAGGCTTGACACCAAGTTTCAAAGGAATTTTATGTTCAATTATAGAAGTATCATAAGTTCTCAATTTGTCGTAAGACCAAGCGAAAATCTCTTTATACTTTCTAAGCAACTCAGTGTATTGTTGACGGGCGAAAATGAACGCTCGCCAATTGGAAGAGTGGATCCGGTCTGGGGTTGTCTAAATAACCCAAGTCGTTTGGGGTAACCCACCCTGATGGGTTTAGCGGCTCCGTTAGCCGATCTAAGTCCTAGAAAAACAAAAGAAACTACTCTAAATGAACTAATCTAAATAAAAATAACAATTAAAACAAAAATAATAAACAAATCTGAACTACTAATATATACAATTTACTATCTAATACTATAATAACTCTATGAAATTTAACATTCAACTATCAACATAATTAAATCTTAATCACAATTATACAATATTTACAAATTACAGTTTCAAATGAAAACCTGCAAAAATCATTTGTAAACTGTCCTAAGATAGCGAAATTGTTTTTTGGATTTTTATAGTTTTATGAGAAAGAAATAGAATAAAAATTAACTATATAAGCTAAGCAACTAAAACATTAAATCTAACTACAAATCTAAACTATACATATATCTATCTAAACTACTTATATTAAACTAACAAATTAACTATCAAACAATAAACAACAAACTGACCTGAAGTAGCGCTTCAGGTTTGTCCTGTATGCAATAGTTGTTTTAGTTGTTCGGAGGGAGGAAACTTGCACCGGATTATCCACAAGATTCTCGTAAATAAAAAGCAGTTGTGCTCTTCAAAGATAAACGACAGGACAAACAAGACATAAAAATATAACAACAATTTTATGATTCACAAACCATCACAATTAGATAAATCTATGTGCAACAATTTGTGCATAACAATTCAATTAATGAAAAAGATAAACATGTATTCATTAAATTGAAAGAAAGTGATTGTTGTATTTTTTAGATAAGGGAGATCAGATATGGATAACATATAAACCAAATCACATCAACATGCAATGAATCATGATAGCTAAAGTAGTTGATAATTAATTGCAAACTAATATGCAGAAAACTTGAAACAAAAGTTTGATATATTGGAAGCGAAAGCTGTTACAAGACATCAAATTTCGTCTCAGTCTGAATCATAAATCCATAGTCTGGTTCTCTCCACAGTGATGATGGTTTATTACAAAAAATTGACAAGTATTCTAAGACTTCCCACAGGGTAAAACATCCCTGTGGGAATTATCAAAACAGTTTAAAAAAATCTGAGGATAATATCCCAAATCTCTATTTCTGACTCAAGCTAACAACCTAAAACAAAACCATATCCAAAGTATCTCCTAAACTGCCATAGCATGCCCATTTGATCATTGTAATTCGTATGCACCTGAAAGAAGAAAAAAATAGCAAGTTTAAAAGATATTTTATTGATATAATTGACAAAAATCTATTTTTTAAGACTAGCTACAGAATCTTGCGATTTTGTAGCTGGTCTAAATTGAACATAGAATCGTTTCAAAACCAATTCAAATCTTAAAGAATATATTCAAACTATTGAACAATATTTGATTACTAAGTAGAAACCAAAAGAATCATTCAAATCGACACTTGTATGCAATTTGAAACAAAGTAAAACGTGGTCAACTGAATGATACCAGAGATGCATGCACTCTGTTCAATTTGTTATCACCAATTTAGGGTAAACATAACCTCTTTAGATAATTCAACAGTAATGAAATGATTTTCATGAACAAATTCCAATCGACACAAATAGTTTATGTTGCTTCAGCCATCGACAAAATCATTGTTGAATCCAAACGAAATCAACAGGATCGTTTTTTCAAATTAATTGAACTATATTAAACATATACAAACGATCATGCTATTTGCAAATCAAATCAAAACTTGTATGTAAATTGAAACAAATGAAATCGTAATTGAATTAATTAGTTGATAACAGGATATGTGGGATTTGTCAAATGTTTGTTATTGCCAATTGGGAGCAAACAGAATCGATTGACAGTCAACGAAATCATCACTTGAATCAATTTCAAAACGAACTATTAGACGAGTTTTTCATATGAATTCAACAGAGACAAAATATGTCGATCTAAGCTTAACAAAATCGTTTTTGAAAATCAAAACCAACAGAGCAGCATCAAATCTATTTTCGATACCAATCCAACTCATACAAGCAATCGTGCTAACTCGAGACACGCAACAATCATTTGCAAATCAAATCAAAACAAGAATGAATCGAAACAGTTTGGGTTTGACACAATCGTTATGAATCAACACAACTCCACGATTTTAGCAAATAGATATATTGCACAGGTCGAATGTAACCAGAATCTCGATGCAATACAAACAGAGTCGTTCCTGGTAAATTGAAGTCAACAGGGTTGTTTTGACTCTATTAGGAACAAACAAAACTAATCGAAATCAAACCAAATCAATTATCCTAAATCAAGTGAACAGAATTGATTCAAAACACAAACCAAACTGAATAAAAAACCAATCAATTGCTAAACTGGGCACGACAAAATCGCATAACCAAATCATAGCTACATTTGAGTTTAGTAAAATGAATCTACTGTACAGGATCCATAACAAAATCATTTAAAATATAACAGAATCATTTCGAATCAAAACGAACAGAGCTAATTTGGAAGCAAAACTGAATATGTTACAATAATTCAAGCAAACTTACAAAGAAAAACTCATATTGAAATTCATACTTGGACAATAAGAAAAAACTTTGATTATGAAAATTTGGAATTGACGAAGGTTGTTGCCAATTCGACATTTCTGAAGACAATCGAACCAGTGGTTTTTTGTTTCTTGTCATTAGCTTGAAGCCTGTCCCTTTCTCTCGACAACACTGTAACTTGGTTCTCTAACGATTTGATCTTCGACTGCAATAAGGGAACGTCAGTGTAATAACGCTCTAGCCACACATTGAATTGGATGCATGATGTTTGCTCGGGCTTTGACATAACAGTCGAGGGTTTGTTTAAGTCACCAGGGTTTTCATTGTGCAACTTGATTCCTGAGTATTTAGGATTGTTTTTGAGACAAGGGGGTAAATTAGATACATAGTCATAGGGTTTCTTAGATCATAGGCCATGGGAATAGGGGTACTCTTCAGCCAAGAAACACTCGATATCTGATTTCGAGTCCTCTCTTAGAACTATGGTATTTTGGTCGACGTTTGTCTTAGGTTTATTTCGGGAAAGTCTCGATATCAATCGAGCATTCTTCTTACCCTTGTTGTCGACAGTAGGATTACCCTTGACTTTCTTACTCACAGGCTTCTTGACAACCTCAATCTTGTCTGTTATGATGTCGGGTAGGTCGATGTCAGGGAAAACCGAGCGTTTGGAAGGGGGTAGAAGATATGAAAAGGCACGGGTGGCCCGACCATAGTCTCACTAACCACGACTTTTTCGGTTTGGATAGACTCTGGATTAGCAAAGCCATTTCTAGATAGAAAAGCTTGCCAATTATCGCCATGAAGGTTTAAATGGTGGACGACGATGAGTCTAATCAAGCCATGATGAAACAAGATGCTATCAACCTTCTCACCTTTGAACCTCTTAGACATCTTGTAAAGACTACGCAAGAAGTAATGTGGCATGTTCAAAGGATAGCCCATGAAATTCATCAATAACCGGAGGTGATACAGAAAAACCAAGCCATACCGACCTTCACAGGTCACAAATTGTTTCACAATCACCAAAAGATCGTGCCACCTGGGTTTAAGGGTGGAAATAGGCATACCTTTATCACAGGAGACAACCTTCCTTGATACGAATAGTAATGGCCACGACACCTCATCAACTTTGGAGTTTTTAAACCACCTTTGGCCCGTGGCTGCTAGTCTTGTAGCAGAGCTTATGAATTCTTCATTGAGTTCAAGTTGTATATCACCTACCTTAGCCCTGCACCTTTCAAAGGTGAGGGTGAATTGTTGGGCAACCGAAAGGTTGAAGCCCTCGAACCTCTGTATAAACACGAGCCAACCATTATCTTCTAAATCCTTTCGAGCATTATCGAAGAGTAACAAAGCATGGTTACCATTTGGATCTATGCGCACCACTAGTGCCATAGACAGGAGCACACGGTGAGCGAGGTGAATGGGCCAGGGTTTGGACACAACATACGCAGGGGCATAACACTCACAGGCTTACCCGAAAAATAGAAAAGGTGAAACGGGGTAGGGGGGAAACATTAATGACAGAACGTGCGAAGGTGGTGGAGCTAGTTCATCCCATGCACAACAGTCATATCTCATAGTACAACCACCGGTGCAAATAAATATTCAACCCACTATTGCATAGGTTAAAAACTATGCCATTCAATCAACCAAAGAAATCTATGGTAAATCGACCAAACATTTGCTCAAGAAATAATATTAGCATAGTTTTAAAATGAAAGCAATAATTCGAAATCACACCAAGGGTTTGATCATATGAAACATGTGTTATGTGAAAAGATTTATACCTAGGGTCTAACCATAACACCAATGTGTTTTTATGAAACCAATGATCAAAGAACATAGAAATAAAATCACCAATGCATCACAAACTCGATCAAAAGAATATCATCACAGTCTTGTAAAACGAAGTCATATTAACAAATAAAAATGCCAAATGAATAAGGATCTTGGAGTCTTGTCAATTGTATAAGATAATTGAATTGGAAACGCAATGGGCATATCGACAAGAATGATTACAAAAATTCAGTGACGATTTTAATGTGACTTCGAAAACCAAGTTTTCATGCTTGCAGTCGTGAAAACAAGAACAAAGGTAAGTGAACAAATAACGCAAAAATAATAGTGTCGTTTTATTTGAGAATTGCGACGAAAATCAAGGTTTACAAAACACTGGTGTAGGAATCTTATAAGGACAGTAGAAAAGTGTGAATTGGTTGCCAACAATGGCAACACACTGGTAGAAGAAGTTATCTCTGCCAAAAGAACAAATTCAAATTGGGATAATGAGAAAAATTCTAACTCAAAAACAACAACCAAAAAATCGTATAAACATCTTCATCAACCACATATTCCAGCAGAGTTTAAAGGATGAAAACTGATAACAGTCTTAAGACAAGCAAGCCACGATATTAAAGATAAAATCTCCAATACTGTTGACAGAGCCACTGCTGCCAACAGGCGTCCATAGCCTCGACAGGGTTGCCAATTAACCCACTCTGATATCTGTATCCTGCCAAGAAAATCTGGATAAGAATAAAGGACATTTTAAGGTTAAGAGGTTTCTTATTTGCAAATTTTCATATACCCGACATTGCTTCACTACCATCGGGCCTATTCAGTACCCCGACGAAGTTGTCTTGGCACCATGCATGCATTTACCCGTTGCCAGCAGACCTGTTCAGCATCCCGGGGGGTTTACAAGAACTTCCCACAGCTCTATTACTGATTTACTTTGTTTTTTAACAATATATAGTCGAGCAGGGTGACGCTGAAAATTATGATATTTTAACATATTTTTTCAGACCTCAGCATAATTGTTTTTTAGAACAGTCCTTTATTAAGATCCAGAAATGGTTTATTTACAAAACCAACTTTCTAAGGCAGGGAGACATCTTCTGAGTCATTCCCTTAAGGAATAGGGACAGCATAAAAATATAATAGATGATCATGACAAGCTTTACTCAGAGATTGAAATCAGTTAACTTCTTTCAAACAACAAACTTTTTCCCAACACAGATGTAAATTTCAGAAGTATACAACTGATGTTTATACAATTTTTTAGCAGTCATTTTAGTGAAAGAATTTTCTGTTTTCTTCGTCTAAATAGCTTAGTATGCAGGTATGTGTATTTCCAAAAACAAAAACTGATAAACTCAAAGGATAAATCGAAAACAAAACAGAAAAAGAAAAGAAAACAAAGAAAAATATGTACATAATATACAAGGGTTATCATCAAGCGAAGTATCTTTTCAGGGCTTGGCCATTCACCGGATAGGTGTCAGGCTGTCCTTCTAGATTTTGCAATTGGAAAGAGCTGGGACCCAACTTCTCAGCAACTAAAAATGGTCCAAGCCATAAGTTTTGAAATTTCGTGTGCTCTCCCTTTCCCTCATGCGGTTTGTCCCATTTCAGGACGAGATCACCTACTTCGAAATTCTTATCTGAGGCAGATTTGGAATCGAACCAGCTTTTGACTACTAGTTGATGTTGATCTAACTTACGTTTAGCTTGGGCTCTTACCTCTTCTAGCTTCATTAAAGTGTTAATTTGGTTTTCTAAAGGGGGACAGTCTTCTTCTTGAATTTTCTGCAATAGCTGAAGTGAGGGAAGAAGGATGTGTGGTGGCAGAATTACTTCTCTGCCATAAACAAGAAAGAAGGGGGAGTTACCACCAACAGTTTTTGGTGTTACCCTATTAGCCCAAAGTGCATTTAACATTGCATTATGCCATTTTTTGTGATTTTTAGCCACCGTTCTCTTGATGATTTTAATCAAATTCTTATTTGTTGATTCTGTCAATCCATTGCCCTGGGGGTAATAGCTAGAAGAATACTTCAATTTAATTCATTTTTCTAAAGAGAACTCCCTCATCTCAAGAGAGGAAAAGTAAGAAGCATTATCGAATAATAAACAGTCAGGGATACCAAAACGAGTGATAATATTCTAATTTAGAAAGGCAATTACCTTATTGGTGTTGACAGTTCTTAATGCGGCAGCTTCAGACCAGCTGGTGAAATAATATGTGGATGTTATGATAAACTTATGTTGTTGAGAGGATGGGGGGTTGATTGGACCTATGATATCAAGGCCCCACTACTGAAAAGGAGAGTCTACTGAGACGGGCTGCAAAGGAAAGGCTGGTTTATTTAACCGCCCTGATGCTTTCTGACAAACAGTACACTTATGACACAAGGCATGGGCGTCCCTAAAAAGCGTGGGCTAGTAATAACCGGCTCTCAAAACTTTATGGGCAGTGGTGTCACCACCAAAATGACCACCATCTTCTCCTGCATGCAATTCTAGTAAGATTTTTTCTGCTTCGTCTTTCTCGAGACAGCGCATCAGTACACCATCAAAACTTTGACAAAACAGGACACCATTAACCAAATGAAAGGAGGCATACTTTAATCTCAACGCTCTTCTTTTAGTGTGATCCAGGTGACGGGGGGCTGACCCATGTTCAAGACAAAATCTTATATTGTCATACCAAGGACTAACATAGTTTTGTGCACAACAGATTGCATTTTGATCGTGTTGTCCTAGGTTTGACATATCGTTTTCTTCTTGTTGTCTTGCAGATGAGTCAGCAACTAACTTGCATAACCCTTGGCCTCTCACTATTTGAGCTAGGGTAATTTCTATGCCATACTCCTGCAAGGAGGTGACCCAGTTAGCCCTCTTTTCTCCTAGTTCTTTCTGCACTAATAGGTTTCTGACAGTTGGGTAAGGGACAATGAATTTCGTCCTCAATTTCAAAAGATAAGACCGGAAATGCTTGACTGCTTTAAAAACAGTGTAGGCTTGCTGATCTACCACTGGGTAATTAAGTTCAACACCTTTGAAAGAATAGCCCATAGACGCAATGGGTACTTCATTATTCTCGACGTTCTTTTGAGTTAGGACGGCGGCGTAGGAATGGTCAGAAGCAAAAGTGTACAACGTAAAGTCGGGGCTCATGAGAGAAGGAGTGTCTATTATGGCCTTCTTTATTGCATTAAAATCTTGATTTTCTAAGGGTCCCCAATGATATTGGGCGTCTTTCTTAATTAGATTATGTAAAGGTCTGACCATTTCAGAGAAACTGGGGATGAATCTCCTCACAAAGTTTATCTGGCCTAAGAAAGACTGCATAGATATTTTGGACGTAGGATGGGGAAGTTTCGATATGACTTGAGTCCTTTCGGGGTCGATAATCATCCCTTTGCTCGACACAATAAATCCTAAGAGTTTACCCTGTTCTACTGCAAAGATGGATTTTTTAGGATTCAAGGAAATGTCGTATTTATGGCATCGCTATAGAACGACTCTTAAATGAGCTAGATGATCAGTTTTGTTTTTAGAAAATACAGTCACATCATCTAAGTAAACTACGACGGACTGATTGATTAAGCCTCGGAAAGCGATGTCCATCGCTCTCTAGAAAGTGGCACCAACATTAATCAATCCAAAGGGCATTTTTCGATAAGCATAGGTGCCCCACGGGGTGCAAAAGGTAGTTTTAAGTTGGTCTGGAGGAGACATCAGTACTTGGTTGTACCCCGAGAAACCATCCAGTAAGGATAGCCTCTCAGAACCAGATACCTGTTGAAGGATTTATTCCATGGGTGGGATAGGATAGTTGTCTTTATCAGACGCTCTATTAAGGTTTCAGAAATCGACGCACAGTTGGATTTCCCCACTTTTCTTACGAACAGGGACAAGGTTAGAAACCCATTAATTGTGCCTAACAGGGAAAATAATCTTAGCATTTAGGAGTTTATTTAATTCTTTTTTGACGGTCGGTTCAAGCTTAGGGTGCATTTTTCTCAATTTTTGTTGAAAGGGCGAGGTTTGGGGTTTCATAGGAATGACATGTTGTATGATGTTAGGGTCGAAATTTTTAAGGTCATCATACGTCCATGCAAAGACATCTTTAAATTCTTTGAACAATTTAATAAATGCAGCTTTTTCTTGTTCAAAACATCCTACCCCTAGATTAATGCACTGCGGATTGTCCTTAGTCCCTAAGTTTACTTTTTCATATGATAATGAGGAACTATTGGTTTTACAGTTGACCGATTTTTTGAATTTATCTTGAAGATCATAAAATTTCTCTAATCTAACTACAGATTTAGGGATCGAATTTACCATGTCCGATGAAGATTCAGGAGTTCTCGGATCTGGTATTACCATGAAATCGCGCAAATTGTCGTCGTGTGTGCGTTCGTCTATCACCACGCCTTGAAAAGTTTCTTCCATATGCATAAAGCTAATAATCTATTGATCATCGTCGAAGAATCTCCTGTTCGTGATGTTGTCGGGAACAGATGGCTGGAACAATAGTTCGACGGAGAATGCATCCAGGGACAAGCCTTCTGCAGGAAAGAGTTTGGAAGCTACGTTATCTAATAGATCAGCTTCAGAGTTATTCAATCTAGGAATAGAATTTATATTGAAAGCAAAAAAATTATTCATTAAATTCCATACCTTGGATTGGTAGCTTTTAAGATGCGGAGACAGGTAGGGGATAGAATCTCTTACCTGTCTAACCACTATTTCAGAATCGCCAAAGACAGTCAAGTTTTGAATGTTCATATCTAAAGCTTTTCTAAGGCCTTGCAGTAAAGCCTCATATTCTGCAGTGTTATTAGTACATTCAAATTCTAACCTACATGCAATCAATGTTTTGTTACCTGCCGGATCAATAATAACGCAGCCTGCACTAGCTCCTTCTTTGGACTTTGACCCGTCAAAATAAAGAGACCAAATTTGATTTTTATCAGGTACATGAGACCATTGTGTAGAAGTTGTTGGCTGCATGTATGCTACAATCCTGGACTGTTGTTCTGGATTGGTGATAGTTGAAGCCTCGGCCACGAAATTGCCAAAAAAGGTATCCATCCCTTGTACTTCGGGTGAATCAGCAGAAGGTGTGAATGGTTCGTTGGGATCATTCAAATCTATGACCGTGAACTTAAGGTAGCATTCACGATTTACCTTGATCTTGTTGGGCTTGTCGTTCTCTGGAAGCCATAGGTGAGACCAGTCTGTCGCAAAATAATCATGTAGCTACTCCGACCAGTCCCTGCTTAAAAATAGACCATACACTTGTGGAATATCCACAACAATAATATCAATAACTTGATGAACCTTGGGGTTAGACGATAATCTTATAAGCACATTTCTTAATTCGCCTATAACTTTAACACTGGTTCAATCAAGTTGTATGATTTTTAAGGCGGATGGTTCAACTTCGGCATTAATATTCTGGCATACAGACCATGGCATCACATTGGATGATGCTCCTGAGTCTACCATACATTTTTGCATGTTTCTATTAAAGATTTCGAAAGTTAACAAAAATGGAGGTACATTTCTGCGAGTACTAAGGGTGTTAGTTTGTGGTTTTTTACTCGCAGTTTCTAGGCTACTTTATCTACATTATTTACATTATTTACAGGAAGGCTTCCTTTGTCTTGAGGATCAGGATTATTCTTTGTGGAAGTCTTCTGAGGAACTTTGTTCTGAACAACCTTGTTTGAATTACCATTTTTACCATTCTCTGCGATGTTTTGCAACATTTTTTGTAACAAAGATGGAAATTTCAGTAACTCATAAACATAAATGTTATCCCTTAAACTTTTAAGATGTTCAACTACATCATAATCTAAGTTGGGGTTCACATGACTTTGTTTAGTCTCAGTTGGTTTAGATTGCTTTGGAGGAAAATTCATAGTGTTTTCGGCAGAAGGTTTGTTTTTTATCTTACTCCTAGTATTGTAGGGATGGATTGTCTCGAAGTTAGCTTGAACGATGCTATCAGAGAAGTGTCCAAAAATATTTGGAGAAGACTCCTCTTCTTGAACTCTCTCTTGTTCAACAACCTCCTCAGGAATCTCAGGAGGTATCAAGTTATCCTAGGCTTCTAGAATTGTTTGAAGGGCATACTGCAGACTTTCTAGATTAAGGCCTTCAGTATTCGGATTAGGTCGGTTGGTTGGGAAAGGCTTCCTGAACGGGGGTTTGTAAGGCCCTTTGCTCGAAGAAGCTTCTTCGGTTGTCCTTTTCAAATCTATAACTTGGTTCGACAGTTTTTGAACGACTTTAGCTAAGTTTTATAAATTAGAGCTTTCAAGTTGTGTTTTACTTTGAGTAGGTCTAGGGAGGATTTCAATCTTCTTTTTGGAAGATGAACTAGTCTTTGTTTTGTTGCTAGCAGTGTCTTTTAGACTAAATATGTCTTTTTCAATTTGGCTGGCTTCTTCAAAGGATTCCAACAATGTGGCTTTTTTAGATCGTTTAACCCAAATGGCTATACTTTGATGCAAAGCTTTAGTGTAGTATGCTATTATAAGATTCTCGACAGGCATCAAATCCATAGGGATTCGGTTCTTAAGTGTTAAGAATCTTTGATTAAAGTATTTAACTTTTTATTTTGGGTTAATTCTTAAGTTAGAAAGGTCCATGACTAGGACTTCCGGAGGCTTACCGTCTCCGAACTTTTCCAAAAAGCATGACTCAAACTTTTCCCAAGACATGATCGTATGAGGTTGTTGGGAAAAGTACCATGTAGAGGCATTGCCCTCGAAATTATAGGGGAACAACCTACAGACTATGTCTTCATGCTCGACATTGCGGAGTCTTATGGCTAACATAAAAAATTTAATGTGATCTTCCGCGATCTGTTTTGAGTCAGGGTCAAACTTGGGAAGCCATTTCTCCGGATGTTTAGGTAAGGGATGTTGAGCTCCAGGTACAGCTACGGCATCCTGGTTGAGCCAAGGTCTAGCAGGAATGTTCTGGTTGTCCATTGGTGTAGTGGGTGTGGAAGGCTGAGAAGGGGAACTGCCTTCGTGAGGAGAGTCTTCTCCAAAAGAAGAAGGGGATGATGGAGGTGGTGAGGGAGGTATTCCAGATCCTCCTACAGCAGGAGTGAGGGTTGGATCTGTAGGGTTCACAGTGAGGTTAGTGCCTCCGAGTTGTTCTCTGATATCATAGAAATCTAAAGGTTGGTCCAATGGTCGATTTGTTTGCCTCAAACAGGATAAGGCACTATGTGTTCTTATGAGAGATTGGAGGACAATCTCTTGTATGTCACCACCTGTAGGATTTGGGGTTGTTGGCTCAACTATGATTTGTGGATCGTGGGTTGATGTGGTCGTTTTTTGAGGGGGAATTTTATCGTTCAAATGAATTATTGTCACTATAGGTGAGAGATTAGGTGGTGGAGGAGTCTACGACTGCCTCGTGCCATTAATAAATTTCAGGCCCTCCTTCTAGCACCATTTGTTGACGGGCGAAAATGAATGCTCGCCAACTGGAAGAGTGGATCTGGTCTGGGGTTGTCTAAATAACCCAATCCGTTTGGGGTAACCCACCCTGACGGGTTTAGCGACTCCGTTAGTTGATCTAAGTCCTAGAAAAACAAAAGAAACTACTCTAAATGAACTAATCTAAATAAAAATAACAATTAAAACAAAACTAATAAACAAATCTGAACTACTAATATATAAAATTTACTATCTAATACTATAATAACTCTATGAAATTTAACATTCAACTATCAACAGAATTAAATCTTAATCACAATTATACAATATTGAAAATTACAATTTTAAATGAAAACATGCAAAAATAATTTGTAAACTATCCTAAGACAGCGAAATTGTTTTTTGGATTTTTATAGTTTTATGAGAAAGAAATAGAATAAAAACTAACTATCTAAGCTAAGCAACTAAAACACTAACTCTAATTACAAATCTAAACTATAAATATATCTATCTAAACTACTTATATTAAACTAACAATTTAACTATCAAACAATAAACAACAAACTAACCTGAAGTAGCGCTTCAGGTTTGTCCTGTATGCAATAGTTGTTTTAGTTGTTCGGAGGGAGGAAACCCGCACCGGATTATCCACGAGATTCTCGTAAACAAGAAGTAGTTGTGCTCTTCAAAGATAAATGATAGGACAAACAAGACATAAAATTATAACAACAATTTCATGATTCACAAACCATCACAATTAGATAAATCTATGTGCAACAATTTGTGCATAACAATTCAATTAATGAAAAAGATAAACATGTATTCATTAAATTGAAAGAAAGTGATTGTTGTATTTTTTAGATAAGGGAGATCAGATATGGATAACATATAAACCAAATCACATCAACATGCAATGAATCATGATAGCTAAAGTAGTCGATAATTAATTGCAAACTGATATGCAGAAAACTTGAAACAAAAGTTTGATATATTGGAAGCGAAAGTTGTTACAAGACATCAAATTTCGTCTCAGTCTGAATCATAAATACATATTCTGGTTCTCTCCACAGTGATGATGGTTTATTACAAAAAATTGACAAGTATTTAAAGACTTGCCACACGGTAAAACATCCCTGTGGGAATTATCAAAACAGTTTACAAAAATATGAGAATAATATCCCAAATCTCTATTTCTGACTCAAGCTAACAACCTAAAACAAAAACATATCCAAAGTATCTCCTAAACTGCCATAGCATGCCCATTTGATCATTGTAATTCGTATGCACCTGAAATAACACAAAAATAGACAAGTTTAAAAGATATTTTATTGATATAATTGACAAAAATCTAATTTTTAAGACTAGCTACAGAATCTTGCGATTCTGTAGCTGGTCTAAATTGAACACATAATTGTTTCAAAACCAATTCAAATCTTAAAGAATATATTCAAACTATCGAACAATATTTGATTTCTAATTAGAAACCAAAAGAATCATTCAAATCGACACTTGTATGCAAATTGAAACAAAGTAAAACGTGGTCAACCGAATGATAACAGAGATGCATGCACTTTGTTCAATTTGTTATCACCAATTTAGGGTAAATAGAACCACTTTAGATAATTCAACAGTAATGAAATGATTTTCATGAACCAATTCCAATCGACACAAATAGTTTATGTTGCTTCAGCCATCGACAAAATCATTGTCGAATCCAAACGAAATCAACAGGATCATTTTTTCAAATTAATAGAACTATATTAAACATATACAAACGATCATGCTATTTGCAAATCAAATCAAAACTTGTATGTAAATTGAAACAAATGAAATTGTAATTGAATTAATCAGTTGATAACAGGATATGTGGGATTTGTCAAACGTTTGTTATTACCAATTGGGAGCAGACAGAATCGATTGACAGTCAACGAAATCATCACTTGAATCAATTTCAAAATGAACTATTAGCCGAGTTTTTCATACGAATTCAACAGAGACAAAATATGTCGATCTAATCTTAACAAAATCGTTTTTGAAAATCAAAACCAACAGAGAAGCATCAAATCTATTTTCGATACCAATCCAACTCATACAAGAAATCGTGCTAACTCAAGACACACAGTAATCATTTGCAAATCAAATCAAAACAAGAACGAATCGAAACAGTTTGGGTTTGACACAATCGTTATGAATCAACACAGCTCCACGATTTTAGCAAATAAATCTTTTGCACAGGTCGAATTTAACCAGAATCTCGATGCAATACAAACAGAGTCGTTCCTGGTAAATCGAAGTCAACAGGGTTGTTTTGAGTCTATTAGGAACAAACGAAACTAATCGAAATCAAACCAAATCGATTATCCTAAATTAGGCGAACATAATTGATTCAAAACACAAACCAAACCGAATAAAAAACCAATCAATTGCTAAACTGGGCACGACAAAATCGCATAACCAAATCATAGCTACATTTGAGTTTAGTAAAATGAATCTATTGTACAGGATCCATAACAAAATCGTTTAAACTATAACAGAATCATTTTGAATCAAAACGAACAGAGCTAATTTGGAAGAAAAACCGAATATGTTACAATAATTCAAGCAAACTTACAAAGAAAAACTCATATTGAAATTCATACCTGGACAATAAGAAACGGCTTCGATTATGATAATTTGGAATTGACGAAGGCTGTTGTCGATTCGACATTCCTGAAGACAATCGAACCAGTGGTTTTTTGTTTCTTGTCATTAGCTTGAAGCCTGTCCCTTTCTCTCGACACCAGTGTAACTTGGTTCTCTAACGATTTGATCTTCGACTGCAATAAGGAAACGTCGGTGTAATAACGCTCTAGCCACACATTGCATTGGATGCATGATGTTTTCTCAGGCTTTGACATAATAGTCAAGGGTTTGTTTAAGTCACCAGGTTTTTCATTGTGCAACTTGATTCCTGGGTATTTAGGATTGTTTTTGAGACAAGGGGGTAAATTAGATACATAGTCATAGGGTTGCTCGGAGCATAGGCCATGGGAATAGGGGTACTCTTCACCCAGGAAACGCTCGATATCGGAGTCTGAGTCCTCGCTCAGAACTATGGGCTTTTGGTCGACGTTTGGCTTTGGTTTATTTCGGGCAAGTCTTGATATCAATAAAGCATTATTCTTACTCTTGTTGTCGACAATAGGATTACCCTTAACTTTCTTACTCACAGACTTCTTGACAACCTCAATATTGTCTGTTATGATGTTGGGTAGGTCGATGTTAGGGAAAACTGAGGGTTTGGAAGGGGTAGAAGAATATGAAAAGGCACGGGTGGCCCGACCATAGTCTCACTAACCATGGCTTTATCGATTTGGATAGACTCTGGATTAGCAAAGCCATTTCTAGATAGAAAGGCTTGCCAATTATCGCCATGAAGGTTTAAATGGTGGACGACGATGAGTCTAATCAAGCCATGATGAAACAAGCTGTCATCATCCTTCTCGCATTTGAACCTCTTAGACATCTTGTAAAGACTACGCAAGAAGTAATGCGGCATGTTCAAAGGATAGCCCATGAAATTCATCAATAACCGGAGGTGATACAGAAAAACCAAGCCATACCGACCTTCACAGGTCACAAATTGTTTCACAATCACCAAAAGATCATGCCACCTGGGTTTAAGGGTGGAAATAGACATACCTTTATCACAGGAGACAACCTTCCTTGATACGAATAATAATGGCCATGGAACCTCATCAACTTTGGAGTTTTTAAACCACCTTTAGCCCGTGGTTGCTAGTCCTGTGGCAGAGCTTATGAATTCTTCATTGAGTTCAAGTTGTATATCACCTACCTTAGCCCTGCACCCGTCAAAGGTGAGGGCGAATTGTTGGGCAACCAAAAGGTTGAATCCCTGGAACCTCTGTATAAACATGAGCCAACCATTATCTTCTAAATCCTTTCGAGCATTATCGAAGAGTAACAAAGCCTGGTTACCATTTGTCTCTATGCGCACCACCGGTTCCATAGACAGGAGCACACGATGAGCGAGGTGAACGGTCCAGGGTTTGGACACAACATACGCAGGGGCATAACGCTCACAGGCTTACCCAAAAACTAGCAAAGGTGAAACGGGGTAGGGGGGAAACATTAATGATAGAACGTGCGAAGGTGGTGAAGCTAGTTCAACCCATGCACAATAGTCATATCTCATAGTACAACCGCCGACGCAAATAACTATTTAACCCACTATTGCATAGGTTAAAAACTATGCCATTCAATCAACCAAATAAATCTATGGTAAATCGACCCAACATTTGCGCAAGAAATAATATTAGCATAGTTTTAAAACCAAAGCAATAATTTGAAATCACACCAAGGGTTTGATCATATGAAACATGTGTTATGTGAAAATATTTATACCAAGGGTCTAACCATAACACCAATGTGTTTTTATGAAACCAATGATCAAAGAACATATAAATCAAATCACCAATGCATCACAAACTCGATCAAAAGAATATCATCACAGTCTTGTAAAACGAAGTCATATTAACAAATAAAAATGCCAAATGAATAAGGATCTTGGAGTCTTGTCAATCGTATAAGATAAGTGAATTGGAAACGCAATGGGCATATCGACAAGAATGATTACAACAATTCAGTGACGATTTTAATGTGACTTCGAAAACCAAGTTTTCATGCTTGCAGTCGTGAAAACAAGAACAAAGGTAAGTGAACAAATAGCGCAAAAATAATAATGTCGTTTTATTCGAGAGTTGCGACGAAAATCAAGGTTTGCAAAACACTGGTGTAGGCAGCTTATAAGGACAGTAGAAAAATGTGAATTGGTTGCCAACATGAGGTTGTAAGGTGGATCTTAATGGGATATCATCTTGATTAAATAACCTTTCCAAGGGAATCAGGCCCTTGGGGATCTGGTTTTTTTTTAGAACAAGCATTTGATGATTAGCGATTTTATCGTGGAATTCTTGGGGGTCTTCCCCTTCCTGCATGATCCAAACAGGATCATTTTGGCTTTCTTTGTCGGTATGAGTTTTGACAAACTCGTCTATCGATTCTAAAAATTTACGCAGTTGTTCATCATCCTCAAAAACTTTCCAGTGTTGTATGTTAATGGGTATGGAAGGTCAGTGTCTCATTTGTATATGGTATTTTAGTTTGAAACCGATGGGAGGTGTGAAGGCTGAGGCTGCTTTGGCTAAGGCATCGGCTTGTTGGTTTTCATTTCTTGGAATGTAGTGGACTTTGACAGAGGAGAAGACATTTTTGATGAGATCCCAGACGCAATTCCTGTAAGACCTCAGCCTAGGATGTTTGGACTGGTACTGTCAGTTTACCTGTTTTCCGATTAGCTTGGCATCACCAAAGATTTTGAGGTTTTTATTTTCATTCTCCTAGCGGCTTCCAACCCTAATACTAAGGCTTCATAGTCACATACATTATTAGTGTGGTCCACATTCCCCTGGAGTATATATGAAAAAGGGATTAAAAATTCATTATCAGGGGCCACAAGGAGTGCCCCAGCTTCGGCTTCAAGGTAAGATGAAGCACCGTCAAAAAACATCTTCCACACACCAATGCTATATACATTTTTTTATTTTTTTCTATTTCTATTTTTTCTTCTGTACTACTTTCATCTATACCTAAAATAATATCATCATCAATGGATAAAATACAATTACCTAGATCCTGATCAACAATATATACAGGGTGGTTATTCAGGTTGCGCGGATCACTTACCGTGATTGCCAACCTGGTCTCTCCGTACATGCGCGTGAATTGTCCTCCAAAAACTGGGATCGTAGCATATGTCATGTCAAGCTGGAGGGATCCCCCAAGCTTGGCACCCTAGGATCTAGATAACAACATACCATATTTCAGAGGGATATCTGCGACCACTACATCCATGAGAATTCTTTTCATGGGCATTTGAGCCAAACTTACCACCAAGTCTTCAATCATGCCTATAAACTTAACTTTCCTGAAGCCATCATGTTTGATTCAATTTCTAAGGCATCATATTGCATCTTGGCGAGGTCTACTAATCTCCTCTCTCTTAATAGTAGGGCGAAATCAGGGTCAAAATCTCCAGTGAAAGTTACTTTCACTGTAGGCCGAGAAGGTTTGACCTCAATGGGAATATTATTATACAATTTATTAAATCTTTGGGTGAACTCGAGAACTGATTCGTAATATTTTTTTTCTAAGAGCCCCGAATTCGGTTAGATAATAGACGTGATCTTTTCTTTCTCCCCATTGTCTGATGAAAGCACTTTTGAGCTCATCGTATGACCTTAAAGATCCCACTACTAAGCCTTGGAACCAAGTTCTAACCTGCCCTTCAAACGTTTTTACTAAGAGTATAGAGTAGACATCTTCATGTTCGAGTCATAAGATATCTGTAGTGTACCAATTTCTCTGATACCAATTTGTAGTGTACCCGTTCACTACCGAAGTTTCCAAACCCCTCAATTTACCATTATACATGAATGTTTACATAATTGGTACAGTAATTATAAGCACATGCATTTAACACAATTAAACACACTTAATTCTCAGAGTAAAACATATGGGTACTGCTATAATTAAACCA
>SNQJ01S0083086.1:34926-45672 GCA_010110895.2 Picea sitchensis
ACTCAGAGTCAGACACAGACTCCACAGCTCTGGACATGGTGTACACGATTTCCTCAGGACCAAACACAGGCTTTACAGCTTCCAGAGATAAATCATGGTATTCTGGCAGATGGCGTACCAGTTCCATGCACAGAGGTTCGGGTTCGAATGGAGGAAGATCCCCCACCCACGGTTCAGCTCGGCGCTTATATTTTCATGCACCAGGGTTGACACTTGTTACCCTGGGAACTGCATGTGTTCCATCGGTACGCCTTCCTACCACCACTTGGGAAATCACGTGTCCTTCCAAAAGGACTTAGGATAAAATAATATGCACATGGCTCTTTTTGGAAATAATATTAAAATATTATTCCAGGCCTAAGCCCCCTAGGCTCATCACTCAGCCCCTTTCCCACCTTCCAGCCCCTAGTTCCTTGCCCACTCTGTGGACGCTCAGTCCCCCTTCACTCATTCGTCGTGGTCGGTCTGCACCTGGCGGTGTTTATATTTTATTAAATATTCTGCATACATACAAGTACAACAGCAGGCTCCTGGCCTTCAACACTTAGGCTCCCTGGCCTAACAAACACATAAGCCTACAACTTATAGGAACTCGGCTCACCAACCTATAACACATATGTACAATTTTTTTCATACATCAGGTTTATAAAGGGCTCGGCCTTGGGGACATTACAATATTGGCAAATTGGTCAAAGAAATTGATGTGTTCTTGTGTGGTTATATTGCCTTCCCCTGTAAATTTTGGGAGATTTTTCATGTAATTTTCTGGAAGGTCATGTAGGGGAACTAGGAGGACAAGAGGGGAATATCTAGAATCCACCTTAGAAAAAGTTCCAGGGAGCGGTACTTGTCCGCATGTCGCTCCTCCTGCAGCACCACCTACAACACCGCCTCCAGCCCCCGCACCTCCATGCGCAACCATTGGTAGATTTCATATTGAAACTTGGGGTGTATGAGGAGAAAGCTCATGGAAGCTTGGTAGATTTTGGGTTTTACTTTAATGTGACAGAAAGGTTGTGGGGAACTGATCGTCAAGGCACATGAAACTGGAGAAAGAAGGCCCAATATGAAGAGAACTTGTTTCTCCAGGCTTGTAAGACGAATATATCGGAGAATTGATGGGGGTTAAATCAGGGTACACAGGACATTCGTCGGAGCATTCAGTAGTAGGAGTGTGGACTTAATGAAAAGAGCATGTATCGATTGAAAGGGGGAGGGAGACGGATCTCTCAAGTATTCCTCTAACGTTCAACCATGTAGAATTAGTTTGACAGATAGTATGTGTCAACAAAACGATTTGTCTAAGAAATCTTCTTGATTTTAAAATCTTTTCCGTATCAGATACTGGCGAGGTATGCTTGTCGTCCGGGTTCTTTCTAGTGTTCTTTCGGCTGAAATCTAGTTTACTTATCTTGGAGTCACCAAGTGAAAGATAAAAGTATCCTTAGAAGGTTTTTCGATCTTTGTTCACTATCAAAGAAAGAAAAAGTCAATGTCGTTCTTCCCAGGGAAAAGATTCATTTCTTCGCTCCCCGGCAATGGCGCCAAAAAGATGTTGTTCATGAGCTTATACTTTAAGGCTCTAAAGTATAGCGTCAAGGCATATAAAAAGGTAGAGATAATTAATGGGTAAAAATACTAGTTTAATGGAAAGCGAGATCACAGTTGGTTCCTTAACTGTCTCTATGTAGTTTCCCATTGTTCTTGGATGCTAATATCCCTTTCAATTGCAGCCCATGAACATTCAAGTTCTACCCATGTATTTGTTGTTTGTAATATGGTATTGAATAGGTTTAATGCAATTCTCATCTAATATGATAGACTGGGTTCTATATTAGGCTGTCTGGTAACTGGAACAGTCATGAAAGCAAAGGGTTTCCTCTTTTTTAAGTCAATTTTGTTTTTCAAGGGTTGCAGATTTGTGGTTTGAATTAATAAGAACAAAACATCCAAATTATGGATCAATAGTATAACAGAAATGAAGGCCTTTTCTAGTATCTGAGTCAAATTTAAAAGAGACAGTGCATGGATTGAAGAAAGAAAATGAAACATGTAGTTGTATAACAAAAATGAGGCATCAATTTAAGAGGAATTCATTTTATACTAATAGAATAAAGAAGGACGATAACTTCAAAGAAGTATATAATTTCAGAGTTCTAAAATGTTCATAGGTCTTATATCCATTGATAGTTGATACAGAGGAAAAACTGCAAATGGTTAGATAATCTGAATGTTTAATCACCACAATAGAAGTTACATCATGAAAGCATTTAACGAAGGTATGAAATAAAAGATTAAATGACAGAGAAACACATAACTCAGGCTTGACAAGATCTGGAATCTTCAATATATATTGTATTAATTCTGGCAAAATGAAATTTTCTCTTTACAATCCCCTCCAGAAAAAAGCCTTTTCTTAGTCTTGAAAAATTACATTTATACAAAACCACCAATCTTAAGTCGGTTGGTGATTTCCTAATTCCTAGTGACTAACTATTTGTTTAAAAATAGATCTGAAATCGTTTGCATCATCTTCTCCATTTTTCCATTTTCTTGGAAGTAAATCTATTCCAAATAATACTTTTACTTTGTTGATGACTTTCCTTCTTTTGATTCAATACATTTAATGCATCTCTCCAGGAACTGTGTAAAATTTCTGGGGGGTTCTGGAAGGTCTCTTGCCTCGAACAGATAAACCTTTATCTGAATCTTGGAAAGACGGTCATCAACTCCTTTATCTGCAAACTTTATTGATTACAGCTTTAAGTTAGGCTCAACTAACAACCTGTCTATTAGGGTGACATCCATTTTTCTTAGTTGTGAAATTTCCATTTGGATTTCACTCAACTTTTCCCTAAAATTTAATTGATGTCTTTCAATATTGATTTATCCCAGAAGTCCTGTACAATTGCCTTTTACAATATTTAACGACCCTTTGTCTAAAAGATCAAAAACTTCTTCATAGTCATATTTGATTTCTTTGACTATTCTTTTTCTTTCAGTTATGTTGGTTTCCCATAGCTTGAGCATGATGTCGCCTCTGATTTTGTCTGTGGTTGATACTTTCGTAGTTTTGGATACCTCCTCACCTATCAAATATATAATTTCCTTTTGGATAGTAATCATCATTGCTTTGGCTTCTTTTTCCCTCATGATAATATTATCAAAGGCATTATCTACTTCTTGAAAGTAATTTTGAACAATCTCTATCTTGGAAATCAATTTATATTGTCCAACTTCTATTTTTGAATGCACTTCCAGTGACTGGGCCTGGAAAGATTTTAGATCTATAATTTGACATTCCATCAATATTAATCTAGCCTGTAACTATTTTGTATGCTCCTTTTGTTGAGTAATTTGTAGCTGACTTGCTTGTATTTTATGGCTCATTTTATCAAAGCTTGTTTTGAGTAATTGAACCTCTAACCTTTCGGCAGCCCTTGTCTTCTCCAAGCTTTTACTCATTTCTTCTCTAATGTTATCCTCAACATTTTTTAACTGCTCTTGTAATTGTGCTATGATTTTATCGCTCTTCTTTATCCTGGTTCTCATTTTTCCCACAATAAAAAAGTTTGTTGTTGCCATGGATCCCATGGAACCTGCTATCTCTGTAGTGAAATCCTCTTCCTCCAAATTTTGTCTGTCTATCAAGACTTTATGTTTTTTTACCATATTCCCCTCCTTCTTATGCATCTCCTGTTTCAGGATGACCTTCCTTTTTCTACTGAAAAAATAATCAGAAGGAGGAATCTCATCTATGGGAATGGAGGTAAGGTCATCAACAAATAGAGCTCCTGTCTGAGGGAGTCCAAAAGTGAATTGTAAGGGGGTTAAGGAAGCTATGGAAATCCCTATCTCTATACATCCTTTCCCTCCTGCTGCCTTAGGTGTATTGACATCAACCCCAGGTGACGAAGGGGGAGTAAGCTTACCGAACTTGAGAGGTCTCCCTGACCTTTTATCTGTGTTATCACTGAAATTTCATCCACAAATGGTTACAAGAATTCATCATTGTCAAACAGTTATGAGGTCACCCATGGACCAAAATAACCACAAAATCATTTCCAAAGGGTCAAAAACTATACAACTAGTGACAAGATTAAAGTGTGTTATGACTACATAGGGCACGCACGCACATGCACAAAACAGAAATGTAGGAAAAGTGCACATGCACCTGATGCGCGACTGTGGTCACTAAAAGCCATGCACATCTAAGAACGGTGCATTTATGAGAGTGGTCGGCCTCCCACCCACTTCTGGTTCAGCTTCCAAGTTGATTTGACACTCAAATATGGACTGTATCCAACTGGGTGGCTGGTCAAAGACCTAAAAATGCCCTAATTAGCCTCTTTACACACTATAAGTTGGTTGCACAATACCTCAAAGGGGTGCTCTAAAAAGGCCATGGGTGCACTTCATTTTTTAAGGAATTCAATAGAAAAGTTATGTTGCTACTATTCTCTTGAAGAATCCTCTATTCTCATCAAGAGTATACTAGAACCATTGCACTCGGAAATCCATCTCACCCCTTGAGTGGATTAGCAAAGAATTATTTCACCATTTTCATCCAAAGTTGTAAGAAGAGATTATTTGTGGGGGTCCAAGAGCCCTCCCTTGGAGGAAGAAGGGACTCATAGTCCTCTTTCTTCTCGGTGTTTTCTTTCACTAATATCAACCTTACCATTGGTGACATGGGTCTTATTGTTTATTTTGTCCTTATGTCCCTATGCTCATTAATTTAGTTGTTATTTTATTTCTTAGTTTAATTCTTAGTTGTTCTTTTATATTTATTTCTCTAACCCGTTTCCTTGTAGTTGTCCTGCTTAGCAAACCCAACTAAGCTTGCAAGCACCTATGTTTTTCTCACTAAGGTGACGAAAGAGGCGCAACAGATTGGCGACTCCACCGAGTAAAGGTGTCAATTTCCTACCCCATTTGGGTTTTTATAGTTCTTCTTTTGGTTTATTTAACCTGCAGGTGCATTAACCGACCCAAGACGACCTGCAAAACATCCAATTCCAAGTTGAATTGGGAGAATTCCATCCAAATTTTTTTTTCACGGCCGTGTGTCAGTTGTGCACGAGTTTTTTGGCCCACAGACGTGCATCGTGTGCACATGCGCCTAAAACAAAGTTTGTATTTGCGCACCTGCACCCATAAACTTGTTTTAGTCTGCGCAGAAGTGCTCAATGCGCCTCTGTCTACTCTGGGACCCGTGCACCTGTGCAAAAAATACACATTGTAAGGTTTTTTTTTATTTGGGCAAGGTCCCTAGCCTTCTTAAAAGTTATTTCATGCATGTTGTAAGCTGCACCACACTTAGTTCCCTCTTCATATAAAGGGATTAGTCAAACCACATAGGCACTTAGGGGGTTTTAAAATCATTATTTCCTCTTTTTCTTTCATTTTTCCACATGGATGGCTTGCTTTGACTAAAAAGTATAAGTTGGAAATCATTTGTAATCACATAAAACTTGCATTGGGACTAGAAGTTGGATAAAAATTTATTAGTATGCTCTTCTCTCGCGCTTCCAAGCAACCTTGAGAATCAGAAAAAGATTGTAGGACAATTTCATCTCCCTTAAGAAGATTAAAACCTTTAGGAGAGGAACACAGCCCCTCTTGGGACTCCTCTTAGTTTATTTTTCAAACACATCTTAAGATTGTAACGAGCCCATACATGCCCACATTCTACAAAGATATGATAGTGTTGAAATTTACTTTCTTAGATTAAATCACTAGGGAAGTTTAAAAGTTTTGTAACGGGCCCATACATGCCCACATGATCACAATATAGGATAGTTTCAAAGTTTTTCTTAGATTAAATCACAACAGGGAGTTAAAGGAATAGTAAAGGACCCACATGTACACATGCTAGTTTCCTAGGGACTTTTTGAATTACGCAAGGTTGTACCAAAGGAATTTAGTTAATTAGGTAATCAACACTTGTAAGGACCAAGAGAAGTCCACATGCAGCAAGGTGACACCTAATTCATTAAAACATTGGCACACTTTCACTCATTCACACACAAAAGTCACTTATCACTCACATAGTTTTCCTCTCGAAATGTGGAGGTCAAATTAAGTTTCCTCCAAAGGGATTATGAAACACCCCAACATTTTCTTGACGAAACTATCCACTCCCATTTAATTTCAACGAGGTTGGTTCACACCCCCAACCTCTCAAACAACCAAATCTAAAATTTTCTAAAAAATCACTAAGTTTTCCCCCAAATGAGGTGCCAAAAGAAATTTTTTAGTCTAGGTAGGATTTCAGGGATAGGCATCCAAATAACTCCCAGTTATCTGGTTCTCACATTGTCAAAAAAATAGAAGTTGTCAAATAGGGAACTGAAAATCCTCCAAGTCAAGTGTTCCTAACACCATAAGGCAGGGAGATACCCATGAAGGGTTGAAGGCCAAGGTCTGGTTGTTCTATGAGTCCCCCCTTGAGGCACCCACCTCTTGGACGAGATCCAGCTCGTGACCCATTTCTTAGGCCGAAAATCTAAATGTTGCTCGTTGACCGAGGTACCTAGTGACCAAATTTTAGGACATCTACCCAGGTGGAAATTGTGGGCTGCAATTGCACCTTGATCGGATTTTTTGTGGCTATTGGGAAATATCGCCAGCTCTTTCAGGATATGCCCCCTTTACCCCTCATTATAACTGATTATTTCATCCTTCACTAGTTTCTCTTCCGGTGACTTCAGACCCCACTGTTGAGTACTATTGGAAGGTCCAGTGCTATTTGAGAGGAAGGACGTTACGTCTTTTAGGACACTAGCATTTGTTTTATTTGATTCCCCACACGGACAAAACCCACTTATCCACATATATGCTTCTTTTTCAAAACACTTTATGTATGATGCACTTCTAATTACATTTTGATTTAGATATATATATTGTGTAAAGTTAAAAATTTGCAACAAAGGCTCTTGTTTATTTTCTCTCATCACTTTTTGCACACATCCACTCAGCTAGTCGGACATCATAGGGGACCCACAGAACCCCCGTCATTCCAGACGCTTACTAAACCTCCCTCCTATTTTAGGGGAGTTCCTAGTCTTGCCAACTCATCGGCACCACCTTCACACACTCCTGTGAGTGCCACTATCTTAGGATCATATTTTCTTGGTTCCACATTACTTGGGTCCACTTCCCAAGGTCCTCCGTCCACTCATTCTCCTTTACACGGAAGCAGGGGGCCAACTTCCTCTCAAGGGGGAAGTACCNCCCACTACAGATGCCATATTTGGCCTCTCTTAACATACCAGATCTAAGAAAACTCATTAATGATCCTATATTGCATGACTCCACATGGCCTACAATGCCTACCAAACTACTTTCAGACATCCCCAAATTTGAAGGAAAGGCAGGTGATGACCCTGCCAACCATGTCATGACTTTCCACCTATGGTTCTCTTCCAACATCATTATGGATGATTCCATCAAACTACGATTATTTCAATGCACACTCACTAGCCCATCAACCAAATGGTATGCAGATGAAAAATCGAGGTCCCATGCGACTTTTGAGTCCTTGGCAAAAGAATTTTTGACCTTCTTCCAATTACCAATCCACCATGACAATGGTATTGAACTACTCTCTAATTTCAAACAAACCTCAGCCACACATATCGTTGATCACATTCACGAGTGGCATAGACGATGTAGTTTTTGCAAAGCTGAAACCACAAAACAATAGTGTCTTGACTGGTTTCTCAGATCACTCGTCTCTCTCCTCAGTAAAGATGTAGCTTCCACCTTCCCTCAATATGAAGAGGAAGCCATTAGTAAGGCTCAACAATACGACCTCATCTATTCAGAATCAGGGTACTTATACATAGTACTTCCTTACCTCCCCAAACCCATGCCATTTGGTCAAGACAAACCTGGGATGTCTCACTCAGCAAACGGATTGATTGGTAATACTACACACCACATTCCTCAACCACAACCACCACCAATGTATGGAGAACCTCAATATCCGTTGGCATATGGGGGAACCTCTTATTACCCCCCACCCCCTTATCAATAGCCATACCTTGTTTTTATTCCTCCACCCATCAATGGGCCACCGCCAGCACCCCCAATACATCTGTTTATCCAAACAAGTTCTGGTACCCCCTCTACCTCAGCTTAGACTTTATGTACTAGCGAATGCACCATGCCTTCCTATGTACCTTACGGATCACAACTCCCATAGAATCTATACTTTCCATTCCTTGGTCCTCCATAGCCCATGGTACCCACACATCCTCACGCTGGGGTGAATTTTTTTCAACCCTCTCCCGTTCAACAATATCAAAATTTCGAACAGCTGAATACGGAAAATTCGACCCATTTGTCGAATAATGCCAAAAAGAAAGGAAGAAACAGGAACAATAACAACCCAATTCAAGGCGGGAATCAACCCCAACAAAACCAACCTACTGGGGGCAACCAGAACCAAGGGAATCAAAACCCCCAAGGGGGCAATAACAACAGGCGTCAAGGAAGAAATAACAATACTATTAAAACCACCTTCCCTTGTGCCCTTTGAGGTAATTTCGGTCATTACACTCATAATTGTCCCCAAATCGTTGATTTTAAACGACTGAAAGACTCAGGCAGCTTACCACACCCTCCAGCACCGCCTGCCCCTTAGCAGTCCCCACAACAATACGTGCAACAACCCCCCCCAGCCATGCTGCAGAATCCCATTCCACACCAGGGTTTGATAAACACCCAACAAGACATGCAGCCTACCCCACCATAGTTGGGACAATACCTCAATCCAAACAATCTCGCAGATCGTACTATTCTCCTCACCAGTGAGGAAGAAATCCTTCTGCAAACACGTAATCGCCAATACCGTGCACCCGCTGAGTCTCCTCCCATTCCCCTAGAAACAAACCCAACACCAACGGGACCCCCATTGGTACTCCCTCGCCCTACTTCCGAAACACCTCTTCACATCCCTCACATCCCATTGCGCAGGAATGCCCACAACCCCTAGGCTAGGGCGGCTCATAATTACAGTTTGGTTGACGACTTAGCACAATCCCCAACTGCCATGTTAGTCTTAGAAGTCCTTCAAAGTTGTCCCACTCAGTGGAAATCATTACTTTCCACCTTGGGGGAAGTCGACCCCGCGGATACCCAACTCATCACATTTGATCTCGACAGTGGAGAACCTCGCCTTCCCGTGCTGATCGCTTTTCAAATCCCAGTAAAAATTCAAAACATTACAGTTCATCGGTACACCATCGATGAAGGTGCATCTACATGCATTATGTCCAAATCTGTATCACAAAAACTTGGTTCCCCCAACCTCATCCCATCTGCCATTACCTTAAGAGCTTATGACGAATGACCATCGTCTTCTGAAGGGATCTTCCAAAATGTCCCCATAGAACTCAGGGGAAAAACCATTCTCATCAACATTGGAGTTATCGACGCCCCACTGGATTATAATATCTTGTTCGATCGTAGCTACATGTATGCTATGAAGGCAGTTGCCTCTTATGTATTTCGAACGATGATGTTCCCCCATAAAGGGAACATCATCACCATTGACCAAGTCTCACATTACGAGCCTAACCCTTCTGCCAACATCGATAACATCCTCCCTCTCATACACATGAGTCATGACACATACCCACTCATCGAAATGGGTCTCGAAATTTTCAAAGACCCATCATTGTTAGGAACGTACCATGGCGCACCACCGCTCCTTCATCCTTCCAATCAAGTATGCATCGTTTCATCCAATGGAACTGACATAGAGGATACCCTTCCTCCCCAGGAGGCTTCTATCATACTTGACGTTCCACTAGTCACATAGCTTCCCCCTCATGAGTCTCCTACGAACTCGTCAACTCCACCAGTCCACGATTTCACCTCTCCCCAAGGCCATATCCCAGTTTGGGAGACATTTCCACAAGCCATTACTCAAATCCTCTTCTTCTACCCTCCACCCGACGTACAATCTTTCCAAGTAGCAGCAATTCTTACTCTCCCTAATATGGTGTTAGCAATTCCAATTTGGTATTTACATCCACCAGAGATGGTCCCTCAACCATCCCTTCGCCCCCAAATGGAAGGAATCCCAATGACGATTCCCATACTCACTCCCACCATACCCTCTACACCCCCACTCACTAACCTCCCTGCCACAGCTGGGGGCAGGCAAAAGAAGAAGGATCCCATAGCTCCACTTCCCCCGCACATCCAACCCCCTTGCGCACTATGTGAGAAAGATGGACACCAAACCAACAACTTCCCATCTCTACCCGAGTTACGAAACCTAATTCTACTTAGTCAAACACCATCAATGCTCACCACTATAGCAAGTACTACAACCACCTCCCCTCACTCAAGTAGTAAGGGGTTGCGAACCAAATTCTCTTGCGCTATCTATTCATAATATGGCCATTATGCACACCATTTCCCAGCACTCTCGCGCTTCCGACAGACATTAGCCGCAGTACGCGAAAGCTTCCAGAACGAACCCAACCCAGCTAAATCATCCCTACCAAAAATCACTGACATCCATTATGTCACCACTTCAGTCAATCAACGAATGAGATTCCCTTGCTCTCTATGTGAATCCTTAGATCATTTTACATACCAATGTTGTTATCACTGAAATTTCGTCCGCACAGGGCGACAAGAACTCCGCATCATCAGCACAGAAAAACAGTCATTCATGGCACAAGGATTAACTCCACAGCACAACAAAAGGGCCAAAACTATACAAAA
>SNQJ01S0083087.1:0-10727 GCA_010110895.2 Picea sitchensis
GCAGGTACTTGATCATCACCCATCGACACAACCCCTTCAGGTATATACTCAGCACTGGCATGTAGTCTTTCCCGCTGTATCGCATTTACATTTCCAGTCACACCCTCTGATATTGGCCTCTAGGATCCCCATTCCCGGCTCTGTAGTACCCATGCCTCCATTTGCATCTTCAGTACTGTTACCCGGTAGCATTCTTACCCACACGAGTTGTCCCATTCATAGCACCTTTTTCCACTTTTTGACACTCATGCTATTTTTCATTACCCTTTAGGGATGGGAGTCCCGATAGTCTTTCATCATGTCGTGAATCAGCCACATACTCCTTCTCCTCATTTTTCTAGCTTTCCCATACGGACTCCCAGATTATCTCTTTACGGTTCTATTTTTTACCTGCACCTCCGCAGTCTCATGAACCCTCCATTTCATCCACAATCAGTTTGCCCATCTGCGAACCTACCGTCATTTCACCTACCTCATACATAAACTCACCAATGGGGCCCCCACCCTTCATCAATCTTCCAAGCACATTATGCCCTACGTGGGCCACCCCTATCACACTGGGGAACCCATTTCTGTATTTGTACATTTCTCCCCCATTATTCGTTATTTATTGTACAAACGCCTTTATTTCCAGTCATTACATTCTCTTTTTTTCATCACCTTAGGCGACTTGCTTCCTTCCTTTTGGCCCCATGCAACCCATGTCACCCTCGGTTGGAGCATTACTTATCATCTACCATTGTCGGCATCGTCCATATCTTCAGAGCACCCCACAGGTCACTTACCTCTACACTCTGAATTTGTTCACCTGTCCCGCCTCTGGCACAACTTATCACCGGTCTTGTCATCCCCCTGACACTTGACCTCGTTACACGGTTGCAACCACTTTTTATCTCATACATCCTCCAACCAAGGGCAGTCTTGAGTCTTCCCACTTCTTGACTTCGTCCATGTACCTCTGCCACTTCCTCACCTCAGTAGATTTCACGAAGCCCTTTGCTTCTGGGACTCGCATCCCCTTTTGTCGACATCAACACCATTTTCCGGAAGGGTGACAATATCTTGATTCTCATTCTCCACTCAATGAGAGATCTCGGATGGCACAGGGTGAAACACCATTGCTCCCTGCTATCGTTGACCCCCGTAACATTCGACGCCAACACTTTCTCATGTTACGGTGGGTCTTACTTTATGACTATTGCAGTTAGTTCTTTTATTTGCCGAAGACCTCTGAACTTGGCAGGGTTATCAATGCCCACATCATCGCTGCTACTTCTTACCGTGATCAATGCCTACTATTCAGAGCATGTTCATTTGCAGAATTGTCTTCTGCCTCTATCTTGACCACCCCCGAGGGCGCTGCAGTTGTCTACACCAACACTTTAGTCATCTTTTTCCAGAGTTACATAACACGAGCATGGGGCATGCCCGCCTCATTTGTACACAGTTTTCTATTTTATACACCTCATGGAAGATCAAGTCCTACCAGTTCCTTTTTTCTCCAACGGATCACTTTGAACGATCCCACTATTGCTCTATCTTACAACAACATTCCCAGTAGAAGAAACATTAATGGTTTTCGGCTATACGTATTCTCCTAACCTCATCCATCAGGGGGCATCTGTTATCACTGAAATTTTGTCTGCACATAGTTACAAGAACTCAGCATCGTCAAACAGTAATGAAGTCATTCATGGCCCTGAATTAATATCACAGCATTCAAAAAAGGTCAAAAACTATACAAAGTAGTGAAAAATTGAAGAGATCTTTACAGAAGTTGGGCGCGCGCGCACATGCATGGAACAGGAACGTAGAAAGCGCGCATACGCGCACGATGCGCGCCTGTTAGCGCAAAAAGCCGTGCACCTGCTAAACGACACATTTATGAATGTGGTCGGCCTCCCAACCACTTATGGTTCATCTCCCAAGCCGATTTGACCTCCAAATCCGGGCTGGATCCGAATGGTGGGCTGGTCAAAGACCTAATAATGCCCTAAATGGCCTCTTTTCACACTGCAAAGCAGTTACACAAAAGCCCAAAGCAATGCTATAAAAAGCCATGAATGCACCTCATTTTCTCAAGGAATTCAAGGTAATGTTATGCTGCCTATATTGTTTTAAGGACTCCATCCTTGACAAGAGCACATTGGCACCATTACATTGGGCAATCCATATCACCATTGAGTGGATTTGCAAAGAGTTCTTTCATCACCATTTTCCATTTTTCTTGTTGTAAGAAGAGCTACTGGTGAGGGTCCAAGAGCCTTTCCTTGGAGGAAGAAGGGACTCATAGTCCCCTTTCTTCTTGGTGCTTTGTTTTCATCAATAGATCAGCCTCAAAACATTGGTGACATGGGTCTTTGTGTTCTTGTTATCTCTATGTCCCTATGCTTATGATTTTAATTTTTATTGCATCTATTAGTTTAATTCTTAGTCTTAGTTTTTTTTTTTGTTTCTCTAACTCTTTTCTCTACAGTTGTCCTACTCAACAGACCCAACTGAGCTTGCAAGCACCTCTTATTTTCTCACCAAGGTGACGAAAGAGGCGCAACATCTAGGATGTCATTTTCCTAGGAGTGGGACCCATAAGTGTAGGATTCTAATAAACTCAAATGTGAACTTTATCAATATTACTTGAATGACAAGAAATTCTTTGAGAAATTAAACATGGATGACTGGTTTCCTATCGATTTCTCATTTATTAAAGGCCACTTATCTCCTCATGTTTTCGTGTTTAAGGATGAGAGGAAAAATCCCCCATCATAATTGATATGGTTTCTTGAGCATAAAACTATTAATGATTGATGAAATCATATGTAATAATTGATTTAGGAATTTCCTTTATTCTTGTAACATTTTAAAATAAATTTCATTTTCAAATTTACAAGCATGAATAAAGTCTAAGTTTTGGTTGTTTCTTTAGAATAACATCAATGTTTATTTCTTCTCTCACAATAATAGTATTAGTTTAGTTCTTTTATATTTTTCTATTTTGGTAGTGCTGGTACATAAACCAGTAGTTTCTTGTACCAACAATACATAAATTTAAATATTTTTCGAGGGTACTTTTTGCAGGATTTTTTCAACAGCTCTTCACTTTTGCATACTTCATTTTGATCCTTCAGTCAACATGCACTAGTTCTACATAGTACTCTTTCAACTTGCAGAAATTTCTTGTAGAAGCATGTGCTAATAAGACTTTCCATGAGGACATGCAAACCAACAAGTGTGGAGGAAAGAGAGACATAATGAAATCTCAGCAGATCAACAATCATTAGCCTCTCTCTCCTATATATCTATCATCTCTCATTCTTTCTCGGCTTAATCTTCAGTTTCAGCCAACATGTACTACCATTCATTCTCCACTTCATCAACCTGCAACACACATCAAAGTGAAGGTAAACTTGAGGTATAATTGGTTTAAGACTCTATGATTCATTAAAGTTTTTAAGGGAAATCGATGATTAACCACTCCATACATTTTATCTTTCATAAACCATTATCATTCACTCCATCCACAATTCATAATAAAATGCATATGGCCATAAGAATGAAAAGCATTGTGGTACATGAATACAATGCAACATATATAGTGTCTTCTCCTTATATATATACCATAAATCATTCACATTAAAAGGATGAAATCATTGCTGCCCAAAATAATGAAGCAAAGAACCACAAATAAACATTGGTATTACAGAAAAAGAAGAGAGTATAAATATTTAAATCTATATTCACATTGTCATTACTAATTCATACCATCCACCCTCCCCTCAGAGCCCATCCATCACTTTCCCTAAATTTTTATTGATATATTATAAAATAAATTAAGTTAAAAATCTATGACAATATCAAATGAAAAAGGGACGTTGCTCCATAAGAACCAACACCTGCACAAATAAACAAAGTCACAGAAATCAATGATTAAATAGAGTATATAAGAATTTTGTTTGCATGAGGACATGCAAACAAGAAGGCATGGGGGTGTGTTGAGCTACAAATAAGTCATGTTTTCTACCATAAAAATCATCATTCACAAGCCATGTTATGTACTTACCACACATTTCATAACCATTATATTTCTAATTTTCACTAAAATGTATTCATTTTACCATGTGCTTAATTATGAATGATTTCTTGTATTTTTAATGATTAAATGTGTTTTTAGCATGATTTTATCAATAATGGTTTACTAATGTGTTTGTCTCTAAGAAACATGTTATAGTACTCAATCTGGTACTAAGAAGGTTCTACAGAATTCTAGTACCAACATCCTACATAATTTCGGTACCAACTTGCAACTCGATTTCCGTGCAGATGAAGGAAGATCTCAAAATGATAATATATGGGTTTTGTCCAAAAGGAGGAAAATTGAGTAAAGCGCGAGAACTTTTTCAAAATTCGAATTAGTTTGGAATATATGGGTGGATCTCTAACTTGAATTTGCCCGAATCACTGTAAAACATCGATTTTGTGATTTTTACCTAAATTATCAAATTTGTTTTTTTGAGTTTGGGGGTTTGGTTTTACCCATTCTTCCATGGATTTCATGTATAATAAGCCTCATATGGATGTGACAGAGAGCCATTATTATTATTAGAATTATTTTGTAATGGAGATTAGGGTGTTATCATGACAATGCCAAGATTGTAAGAGACTTGTAATTTTCTGAATTTGATGAAATAAAAGAGCTGATGTTCTTGTACATAACGTAGATCATTCTTTAGTACTTTAGATCTATTCCACAGTGCATGAAAAGTTTGGAGGGGCCCCATACTTTGGTATTCACTATTTATGTTTGTCTTCAAATTAGTATTTTACATTTATGTTTGTAGATTTCAATTCTACCTTTTGTTTTGATTTCATCTCACATAATTGGAATTTGATTTATGTAGATTAGTTTTCCTATTGTGACGTGTTTAATTCAGTAAATTAATATCATATTGGTACACCTATGTTTAAAACATCTCATCACAATGTCCAACTCCATGTATTGTTTCAAATTGCATTATGTTCCTGCACTTAGCATTCTTGCACCATCATACTCAACATTCTTGCACCAATGCAGTCAACATTCCTTCACTATGATCTCTTTATGTACTATATTCCTTCGCTGCACTATGTTCCTGCAATGTATTGTGTTCCTGCACTGTATCCTGTTCCTGCACTGCATTGTGTTCCTGCACTGTACTTCTTTCAGTGCACATTTGATTTCTGAGTTTTTTCCTGCACTTCACAACCCAAATCTATAACGTATTTTTCGATTCTTGGGTTTATCTTTTTGAGGAAAATTCATTTTCATATTTTGAATTTAGATTTCATAGCCTAATTGTTTGATTACTTTTTTTTTTAGCTACTTTTCTTTGATTTGGTTTTCTAGTAGTTTCATTCCCTTTTTATTTCCCACACTTGGTTTTATTTTCTGTACTTTGGTTCCTTTCACTTTAATTTTACATAGATTCAATCACCAAAGGAAAGATTAAGGGTCTAACTCATGAGATATGTCCTCCCCGTGATAAGCTTCATCCCAAGGTGATTAGTTTATTTCCTGTCAATTGTATTCATTCCCTCTTTCTTGTTTCATTTATTGTATTAAAGAGTGGTTTGTTGACAATAAGCTAGACTAGACTCCAATCCTGCATTTCTTGTGCTTGCACCTCTAAGTATACGACTCCCCGGTCGATAAATTTTTGTTGGGAATTAATAGTGCATATATTTAGCCCCACAATATGCCATATTGGGAAAATATAGAGTTCCATGTGACACCATTTCATTGATCCACATGTCACATTTTGACTGATCCACCTGTCATATCATCACACAGTCAACGCCACATCAACCTACTACATCATCCTCCATATGCTTAGCTAGATTGCTACATGATCCTATCATACTTTCATGTTGGTTGTCAGTACAATTCCACACCATCATTTGTACACTCACTAGTACATTTGGCCCATTTTTTGATGTCATTATGATGCCCATCCAACAGATTCTCGTGTGGATTCTGACAAACCCACTTTCCAACTATTAGTCAAACCACTTGCATAACACTCTCAACGATCTAATCATCTATTAGAATTGAGATGTAAGAAACTGGCACATGTCGATGAATTTGTTTGCCACATGTCATATTCCATGAAACTGTCACTAGAGAACCCGTTGTCCTTCAACTGACAACCTTAGTCATAACTGTGAATTAGCAATGGATAAGGACCGTTGGAAAGTTGATTCTAATTCCATTGAAATTATGAATTATTGTCAATGGCCCACATCGACATAGTGACGGGTGACTGTGACCAGTCTGTCAGTGGTCCAACAATATGGCGAGACAAATTCGGTTGATGCACGATGCAATGGTCATCAAAATACATCGATGTGGTGATGCATGAGAGATCCAAGTTATGAAATGAAATGTGACAAATGATCGTCGGAGGTCCGAAGTTGGTATAATAAAATGAAAAAAAATGAAAAATGCATCGGCCATAGGGAGCAAGTTGAGAAAGATGTATAAGATGAAAATGTTCTCAATATATGATGATATAGAAAATCAATATTACCATTTCTATTGTTTCATAAAAACATAATTCAAGCTGGTTTGAGCATCCACAACTAAAAATACAATCACTTCTGAAATATATCTTTTGATTTTAAAATGTAATTAATGCCCTTGTGCAGAAATGCACACCAGGATTCACTGAAAATGCACACCCATGTATTAACACCCCTACAATTTGAGTGGTTCAAGTTTCTGAGGGTGTCTTAGATTTTTTTACACCTATCTACATATTTTTATTTTCATTTTCAAACATTGCAAACATAAAAGTGGTTGTTGTGTAAAAGAGGCAAAGTCTACCTTGTAAATTGAGAGACCAAAACAATTGAAAGTGAACTAAGGTAAATGCATGCATGTGCTTCTATATAGGTCCAAATAGAGTTATCTAAGTTTTTGGGTGAATTTAATAAAATTATAAATATTTATATACCATACAGAGTGCATTATAAAATGACTAAGGACTTCTACCTTGAACCAAGATTCTTGACTTTTTGTTAAACGAAGGGTAAAATTGTCTTACTATAAAATGCACGCCTGTGACTCATATGACCTCAAAATTGAGTGTTTCAAATTGTGGAGTTTGTATTTGATCATTTTACATCTATTCATACTTCGGTTGTTCATTTTTAAACTAAAAACCCTCTACTGTGCATAAATTCTAAATTTTTCCTTGTAAATGCAAAAAAATGCATAAAGAGAAAATGCGTTAAAATGCATGGAAATAGGGAATGATGAGAAATGCATGCCATAGAAATAAAAATTCATGTATGGTGTTGTTAATTTATAGGTTACAAGTTATATGAGTGTTGATTTGTTGTAAACCCTAAAAAATGCATACTAGGGTGATTTTTGCCCAAAATTTAGTAAAGGGTTGAAATATAAATGAATCTTTAGAAACTGTGCACACACACTAACTAAAATGGAAATAGGAGTACTAACCACTTACATCCATGAGCTTGATGAGGCAGGATCTTGTACAACCACATCACTCATAGTCTAGTTCTTAGTTGATTTACATTGCGAAGAATTGTAGAAATCATTAGATAATACAAGGTTATATCACTGAATAATAATTAAATCAATAAACAGACATTTCAAAATATATGAGACTCTAGAAAGACTAAAATGGAATACATGATTGAGCAAAATACTTGTTTTTCTTTTAAACTATAATTTCTACATTTGTTCATAAACACACAACGTGCTTCAATAAAATGCACGTCGTGGTATTTATAGGCCTGCAATTTGAGTGATTCAAGTTTATGAGGGAATTTTACATAATTTTAAACCTGTCTAGATATTATATTTTCATTTGCAAACAAAAAAGTGGTTGTTGTGTAAAAGAGGCAAAGTCTACCTTGTAAATTGAGAGACCAAAATAGTAGAAAGTTACCTAATGGAAATGCATGCCCATGCAACTATATAGCTCCAAATTTAGTTATCTAAGTTCAATACATGGCCATTATTCCCACGGGACCGTAGGCATAGTTGCAGATGCTACAAATCTACCCACAGTCCTTTGGGCAGAGATGTGGAAAATCTACCCACAAGAATGTGGGCAGAGTTACAAATGCTAAAACTCTACCCATAGACTTGTGGGAAAGGATGTGTAAACTCTTCCCACAAGCCTATGGGAATATATGTGTCAACTCTGACCATAGGCCTATGGGCATAGTTGTAGATGCTACAACTCTACCCATAGGCCTATGGGAATATATGTGGTAACTCTTCCCACGGGCATGTGGAAAAAGATGTTTTAAATCATCCTAAAAGAATGTGGGAAGAGGTATAGATGCTACAACTCTACCCACATGTCTATGGGAAAAGATGTGGCAACTATGCACATAGGCCTATGGGTAGAGATGTGGAAACTCTGCCCAGAGGCCTGTGGGAATAGATGTCATGACTCTGCCCATAGGCCCGTGGGAAGAGTTATAGTTGCTACAAATCTACCCATAGTCCTGTTGATATATCTACAACTCTACCGATGGGCCCGTGGGCAGAGATGTGGAAAATATACCTATTGGAATACTGAGAGGAGGGTTGAATCAATATTATGCAATATTTTACCACTTTTAATCAGAGCATGCAATCATTAACTTTATCATTATTATATCATCAATATATCATGAGCAATATCAATTAACAAATCATAACAAATAACCATAGATACATAGTACACTAGAATTTACGTGGAAACCCAAATGGGAGAAAATCATGGAATTCTTTCTTATATATCAAGCATTGCATTCATAGGAAGAACCAACTTCCAAATTCTCCAGCACCAACTGGAAGGAGGTGCCAACCCCTTGATTTAAAGGAACAACCCTCAAGGAAGCACCAACTCCCTGATTTTTATGGCACCAACCGGAAGGAGGCTATGACTCTCTGATTTATAGGAACCAACCTCAAGGAAGCACCAACTCCCTAAGTTTTCCAGCACCAACTGGAAGGAGGATAGGACCCCCTTTCCTTGCCCCATCATGACACCCTGAAATATAAGTGTAGACTCAGTGTCACTACCACTGATCAACTAGTAACTTCCACTATCACTAATACATCAACCTGTCACTGCCACTATCACTGCCACTATCATTGTCATTGTTACTGCTACTATCATTGTCATTTTCATTTCCATTTTCACTATCACATTAACTTGTAACTGATGATCAATCGATCATCCAACCTGTCACTATATTTTTCACGGATCAACCATAACAAGGTCCACTCACTTGGATACCAAAAACATCACCATACCATGTACATCAACTTGTACCATACTATATGCTAAGTGTCAAAGATATGCCAATGTCTCAACGATATGCCTCAAGTATGCACCATAAAAACAAATATCATATACCAAGTATATGACACAAATATATGCCAATATCACATATATGTGACTCTAACAATGAACCATAAGATCCATAAACTAAGTACCAATGATATGTCTCAAGAATGTGTCAATATCACCAAAACATGGACCTCAACCATATCAAACCATGTACAAAAAAGGGCCTCCAATACATTCTTTAAGCATGTGTCATACCATCCATGATACAAGCCTCAACACATAAATGGCATACCTTTAATCATGTAGACACACTTGATACATACCAACTCAGATCCTATAGAAAATATTTTACACCATCATACCTTGGTGTAACCTGAACCAAGCATCCTTCATCAAATATGGCTTAGCCTCACTACACGTATGCCATATATCATGTGGGGCCTCACATGAAAGACACAAACAACTCGCGGGGTGCCTCGCAGGAAACCAGTAGCATGACCCGAGGGGGTCATCCAAACTAGGGTTTCCTGAAACCCTTCCTTCTCTACAACTCTGAGACTTTCACACTCCTTTCTTCCTCAGATATGATACAAAATACTTGCCAACATATAACTTGAAAGATAGATGAGCATTGAACTTGCGTGTATCAATATGAGAGGCTTCTTGAGGTGTATTTATACTTTTCTAAGGGACTTTTTTTCCTCACTTTAGGGTCGACCTATACTTTCTTCTTTTAACTATTTTACCCTTTAATTGAATACTTCTAACTTCTTGTTGTAACCATTTAAGGAATTCTTAACCAATCTTAAGGGATTCCAACTTCATGACCTCATAACTCCTCAACTACGGGGAACTATATGGCGTGCCACCTACTGTTGGAAATAGCATGAAGAATATTATCCATATATGAGGGTTTTGTATACACTTGAAGTATTCTTCAACCTCATTTTCCTTAGTCAACTTCATGCCTCATGACCACACCTCTTGGTTTCTTTTAGACTTCTTCAAAGAATCTTCCTTTGAAGGCCATGCTTAAAGCTACGCCATAAGGGGACCACTTTGGAGTATTCTTCAATTATACCCAATACTTCTACAGGCTTCTAGCCTTCCTCTAAAGTTGACATAAATGACAGTCCATTTTCCAACACTACCCATAGGCCTATGGGAAAAGATGTGGAAAGTATGGATACCTTGGATGATTTCTCACATATAAATCTATTTTGGGTGGAAGTAGTTCAAGGTTATTTCACATAAATCACAAATTTCCTCAAGTTCCATTCTGTACCAAATATGTATGACCATAATCAATTAGTATGATTGGTTATCTACTATGAAAAATACAAGTTCACTATGGTAAACCTATATAATATTTCCATA
>SNQJ01S0083087.1:23521-34979 GCA_010110895.2 Picea sitchensis
AGGTGAGTGTTTGGTATCATGGCTAAGCAAGAAACAATCATCAGTATCTCTATCTACAACCGAGGCAGAGTATATTGCAGCAACAACATGTTGTACACAGGTTCTTTGGATGAAACAAACTTTGACAGATATACAGGTTCAATATGATGAGCCCATTCCAATATATTGTGATAATACAAGTGCCATCAGTATCTCAAAAAACCCGGTGATGCACTCCAAGATGAAGTACATTCCAATCAAGTATCACTTTCTACGGGAATAGGTTGCAGAAAAGAACATCAAAGTTCAGTATGTGGGCACAAAAGAACAAGTGGTAGAAATATTTACAAAACCACTTCCATGGGAAGCTTTTGAATATCTTCACCAAAGACTTGGAGTTATTTCTACTCCAAAATGAATGATTTTTGAATGCTTTTTGAATGCTTATCTTATATGTCTTAGATGTACATGAGGAAGCACCATAAGAGGACAGTTCAGTCAGGGGGAGCTGCCCTGGATGGAAAGATACCTTTGTCATTGATGACAAAGGGGGAAAGATTTATCAGATGCAGAGGACAAAGGCATGGTTCCAGGGGGAGCATACGTGATATGATTTTAGTATTTCATCAGAGTGTTGCCATCAATGCCAAAGGGGAAGATTGTTGATTAAGGTTGGTTGCCATTGATGTCAACCCTTGAAGAAATCCCTGTAACACAAAGGTTTGGGTAATGGACCCAAGATATTTTGATGTAAATATGACTCATTATTGTTTTGTCATGTTTGATAAGAAGTAAATTTGGATGAACTCCAAACTAGTCCCCTTATGGTGAAAGCCCTCACGGGAAGACGCTTTGCGGAGTAAGAGAACTCATGCTTAATTGTGGAATAATGAGATGAATGGCAGTGAATTTTTTAGGGAAAATATCATAGATGGATAGTTCTTGTCATGTCATTTCCAATGGTATGTAGAACGTCAGATAACTCCTCATGGTTAGAGATTTATGACCATGTGAAGTTGGAGAACCCAGGTTTGAGTAATGGACCCAAGTTTGTTTGATGGATAACGGTATGATTTTTGCTATATTTGAAGGTAATACTATTATATATGTATATTACATGTCATTCCATTTCTGTTGGTATGTGGAATGTCACATAAGTCCTCACGATTTGAGATTTATGGCCTTACGAAGTTGGAGGACCCTCTATGTCATCTAGAAGCTCCAAAAGGTCAAAGTACTCAAAGTGGTTTAAGATATTTTAAAAGGTAAATAATAAAGTGAAGTGATGAGTGTATTATAATTCAAAGTGAATACAAAATAAATTATTTCAATAATAAATTTAATGGAGAAATTAGAAGTGGGTTAACCCAAAAATAAGGAAAGTGGGCCAAGTGACCTAGAAGATGTTTTTAAGGAAGCTACTTGGAGAGTATAAATAAGAGTTAAGGCTCTCTCATTTTAATTTCACTTGAGAATATTGAATATATATAGGTGTCTGAGGTAACCAATGATATCTAAGCTGAATGTTTGAGGGAAGGTGAAGAAAAGAAGGCCGAAATGAAAGGAATGATAAATTCTTTTGATGGTGCTTTCTAAGGTATGTTATTTACAGGTCATCTAACCATTTTCGATATAAATGTTTTTCTATAATTATTCAGACCGTGAAATTTCTATGAAATTTAGAAAACATACCCAAGTATCTGTGGTAAACAATTCAGCGTATGGGTCGTTTTATTTTGGGAGTTACACTCCGTGGAAAATAGGGTTTGTGGCTAGTCCTGAAACTAGTCAAAAGCAAGTGTTTCAGGTAAAAACATCATAAATTATTCATAACATATCAAAATGTAGTGAGAAAAACTGTGTTGGTTAGGGTATTGTCTGTAGTATGTTTTTTAACAGTTTCAGATCAATTCAACGAATATTTTGTGCGGGGCATGCTCTACAAGGTCGCTTTTTGGAATAAGCCAAAATTCAGCAAGGTATGTCATTCTTTCTATAACTCCTTTTCTGAGAGGTTCCAAGTAGTGACACCTAGAGGAATTGCATAAAACACACTGAAGAACATTGTCTATCAGTTTCAGATCTTTATACATTACAGGTTCAAAGTTATGATTAATTCAAGTTAGGGTTGTTGACTAATCCAAAACTAGGCATGTGAGACTAAAGAAAAGTTTGATGAAAAAGATAGTCTCTTGTTGTTAAAGTTAAGGAAGGTTTGCAATAATGTGATCATATACACCAAGTCTATTACAGAGCTACAAATTAGATTTGGATGATGAAATTTATTAGGGCGTTTGGTTGAGGTACATGTTGAGTACATGGTTGAGACAACTAGTTGATGAGTTGTCACATACATGAGGTGTATAGTTGATGATGTTGGTACATATTGATGAGTAGTTGACACATGATTGGTGCATACTTGGTACATGGTTGGATGCACTTGTTTATGGTACAGGTTGTTTGGTACAGGTTGGTGCATGGTTGATGCACTTGTTTATGGTACATGTTGATTACAGGTTGAGGTACAGGTTGATGCATGGTTCAGATTTCTTGGTACAGGTTTACAACGGTATATCTCGAAGTGATAGTGTGACAGTGGTTCCATCATTCTACTTCTACTTCAAGGTGGTAGGATGGGGCAAGGACAGGTGGTTGTAGCCACCTTCCGGTTGTAGCCAAAGAACAAAGGGGGTTGTAGCCTCCTTCTGGTTGTAGCTAGAGAATTGGGGAGTTGGAGCTTCCCTCAGGTTGTAGCTTGAGAAACTAGGGGTTTGGAGCCTCCTTCCAGTTGCAGCCGGAAAAAAAAGGAAGTTGGTGCTTCCAATGAATGTAATTCTTCAAGACAATATATAAGAAAAAACATTCTGTGGTTTTCTCCCAATTTGGGTTTCCACGTAAAAGAATGGTGTACTGTGTAAGTGTGTGATTGTTTATTTCTTACTGCTCACTATTGGATAATAATTCTACATTAATATAACATTTGAAGAAAAAGGATTATAATTATGCTATTAATGATTCACCCCCCCTCTCAGTAATCCAACAATAATAAAATTTAGAGATCCTTTTAGTCTGAAGTGAACACCCCACATATCCAGCGAAAATCTAACTCGACACCATTCCCTAACCTTGTCCTTCAAAATACCTGTAGAAATCATCAAAGAATAAAAGGTTATATGAATGAATAATAATTAAATCAATAAAAATACATCAACATGTACGAGAATCTCGAAAGGCTAAAGTGGAATACCTGAATGAAGTTCTCTTTGTTTTAAGAATAACTTATTCTCTACTGAATAGGACCAATCATGTGAAGGTGGAAGCTCATTTGGCCCCTCCCATCCCCACTCCCCCTCTCAATTCACCATACTCAATCTATCTAATGAAAAAAAATTGAAAGTAGAATAATACAATGCATGCATAAAAAGTAGCAAACCACAATTTAAAGGTAAATGAAAGAAAGAATGTGTGTGCAACTATGTGGTTTTGTACATACAAGACATATAACATACATCCATAAAAGGGTAGCAAAAAATAGTATATATTAATATATTTTATCATCAAAATACATTTCCATTATACATGTTTCTCATAACATAAATCCATAAGAAGATAGCAACAAATAGTATATATTAATATATTTTATCGTCAAAATATGTTTCCATTATACATGTTTCTCATAATATAGACAATCACTTATTTTTCTGCCTTTTAGATTTCAGAAATATATTGATTGGATCATCCATGTCTTGATCCACTTTAGTTGTTGGGTCCTCTATTGGTTACTATTTAATATGTATTCTCTAACGCGTTATATGTCTAGTCGATTACTCTCCATGGCATGCATGACATTGTTGAGGGAACTAGACTACAATAAAAAAAGGGTTAAATGGACATGGTTAGTTATTATTCACAGAATTAGTTCATTAATGAAAGTATCATTACAATGTTGGTTACCATGTTGACTAGTCAAGACCATTGGTTCGATTTCCATGTGTTCCTTCTCTCTCCAAGCATTCTCATATACATGATATTCCATCAAAACAAGAAAAGTTATAACTACACCATTTGCAAGTAAATATTGATAATTTTATTAATTCATACTTTTGATTTTATAGCCATAATACCATCATGGTCTGGATACACACCACTATAATCAGTCTGCACTCCAGCGTCATGGTTGAACTGCACACCACCATCATCGGGTTTCACTCCACCGTTATGGTCATGCTACACTCCATCGTCATGGTCAGGTTGCACACCACCATCGGGCTACATTCCACCAGATGGACAGGTTGCACACTACCATCATCTTAAAGAACTCCACTTTCATCAGGTTGTTGTCCACTGTTGGCCTCATTATTTTTATTTCTCTCTTTCTTAAAACATAAAGGAACATTAATTTATGGGTGAAATCAGTCGTGAATATATTTTACAAGTAATAAACTGTTAAATTCCATTGATTTTACTTACATTGTCGTTCAAAGGGGAAGATTTTGTTTGCCCCATGCTTTTTCGGCATTCAACCAGGGATTGAAAGCCACACTTGAAACCTAAATGGAGGTCTTCTTTTGTTGTCGTAGTTTTGAATTGATCCCCCTACATTGCACATGATCTCAAATTTGTCTTATTGGATCCAAATAAATAAAAGTTGGATGATGATAGGAATGATATGGTGTTGTGGGTGGGAAAACCCCCTACAAAATAGCACTAAGGGTTCTATAATGCATGCATAAATGACCATCTAAAGTCTCCTACTTCTTACCATCATCCCATCATAGACCCCATTATTCATATGTATACACAAGGGTAAAAGGATCCAATTACTCTACTTTGACTTCCACGTTTGATGTCGATCCTTTTGTGTTCGATTGCTCCTTGACTGCAAGTCTCCTCCCAAAGCTAACCTGCATTCATAAATAGACAAACAAAGAAATCCAAACATGCATCTTATATATGAACTTAATGGGTTAGAGATTCTAATAAAATATAATCAAAATTGAATATTGAACACCTCATATGGCAGGACGGGAAAAGTCCTTCTTTTTATTAACCTCACAAAAGTAACTTACAATGGTGAGATCGGCCACTGCTCCTCGAATCTGGTCCTGGGCTCCTGTTCAACTGTGCTCCAACTGCTTTCACATATGCTTCTCTTCACAAAATGATTGCAAAATATTGGGGCAAGGGGAATACAAAAACGGGTAGAGTTTCTTTGCTATTATATTCTTCCTTCAAATGGGACCCCTACCTCTTCTTTTATAGGATAGAAGAGGGTAGTTATTCGGTTGAGTGACCGGCTATGGGTGGTCAAACTGTTTAGGCAATTATCCAAAAATTTGTATTCCATCTTAAACTTTGTATTTTTTGTGCATTTGTCAGTATACGTAGGATGTAGTGGGTCAGATAGCGTATACACGCATGCAACAGTGGTGTAGGGCATGTATGCCTTCACCAGGATGGTTTTTATAAGAGTTTTTCAAGTAGTGGCTTGGAAAAAATGGCAAGTGATATGGATTGATGCCAGGTATGCATGTCTGGTGCAAATTAGAGTTATAACAGATGCCCCCTAATATGTGAGGTCAGAAGAGCATCTAATGGACGAAATACATTACAAATATTCACCAACGTATGAAGTAAGTGAGCCCAAGGACCAGAGTTCGAGAGGTGCCATCTGCAAAATAACAATTGTCTCACCAAGGCAGGCATACCCATGCTCGAAATGAAATAAAATCATGGCTTCCAATCAAATACACTGCAGATCCATGTCATATAACTATATAAAGTGTAGCCACGAGCAATACACAATGGATCTACATATCAAAATCAAAAAGATATACATGTAGAGTATCCATCTTCAAGAAGAAAATGATGCCTGATGGCTAGAGATGAGGCCTTCAGAGCTCAAGAAACAACTTCAAAATCTTCATAACTCAGGTAGGAGTGTAATATGGGTGTATGACTTCACTACCCAAAGGTCTTCGACAAGTCGTCAGGAACAAACTAGAGGATCTTAATGATTAGGCTTAGGGCTTCAATGATTTCGAACAAAGACTTGATTGGGATTTCGAGATGGCCAAGCATGAGGTCAAGAGACAAACTGTAGAAGGGCCGACTCAAGATTGGTAAAAACTTCCCTTGGACAATAGCATGACAAATGATGAGATTTAGGCAGCATGGTATTGACATAAGTTCACGATGCAGGAGGCAACGCAAACTCTCCATATGTTTGGAAGAATAACCGAATGGAGGAGGACACAATTCTATGTAGCGAGAACATCTTCGTAAGGTCATATTAAATCCTATATATTGAAAAACAAATGACAGGATGTGCTTTGTCCAAGGGCGACTCATTGTGCTGCCAAAAAAGAAAATACTTTTCCCTTCCTCTTTTTGGGGTATGTTTGATTTTTTTTTTTGTCTTTTTCAATAATTTTTGGGAAGATTGAAAAAGAATAAAAGAATGATACATTACAAAAGAGGAACGAGTGTCGAAAACATACTAGTTCCAAGCACAAGGAACACACTAATGTTCAGAGAAAGAAAACATATGCAAGAAAAGGACACTCGGGAAAATCCCTCCATGGGTCAAGGTGTCAAGACGCATAGGAAAAAAGTGCTACAAGGCTTGCGTATAAGGTATGCTTCAAATGGTTCAGTTGAGGGAAACATGGAGTCGACATTAGGCCAAAGATGCATGAATGCAAATGCGATTAACAAGACACAATGATAACGTCCTTTGATGTAATTTTAATGAACCCAGAGAAGGTAAGCTCAATGGTTTTTCATTTTTAGAGAGTCTGAAAAAACGTAAAAGGAGACTCCACTGGGGTACCTTTTTCGAAGTTATTCTAGTCAGTTATAAAAAGGGGTAAAATAGCACCGAAAAGTCGTCTATTCAAAACAATTGTAACAAGTGTGATAAAGACAAGATCACTCGACAATTTTTTCATATTTAAGGAGTCTGAAAAAAGCTTAACTATGGACTCTGTATGAGATGTTCTGCTGGACAATTTTAATGAGTGTGAAGGAACAAGGTCACTCAACGATCTTTTCAATTTTAGGGAGTTTGAAAAGAACTTAACTATGGACTCCATGGTGTTTCCTTTTTCGTAAATTTAGTCCCTCGGGCCCGAAAAAGGGGTAAAATTATACCCGAGAATACTATTCTAGAGAATCAAGGCTCCTAGAGTATACCTTTGTTCGTACAGTTGACCATACAGAACAAAAAAGGGGTAAACTACCACCAGACAGACGTGCCTTCAAATTCCAGTTTAGCAAGCGTGAAGGGAAAAAAGATCGCTCGACAATATTTTCATGTTTAGAGGGTCTGAAAAGGGCTTAAAAGAAGACCTATTGTGTTTTGGGAGTCTCGAGGGTGAGGTCAAGAGTGATAATGAATCATGCAAATGGGGCTCATACTCATAATAAGGAAAAAATAATAAGGACTCCCAAGCCTGTAGTCGTTTAGTGATGGCATGGATACCAAAAATGCAACCAGGATCTACCTAGGGCATCCATGAAAGGGGGAGGCTCTACCACTAAAAAGAAACAATGATGGTTCTGTGTTGCAACTCGGTGGGGTTGATCCTATGGCAAGGCGACAAAGACAACGAGATACAGAAAGTGGAGGTGGAATCCTAACTTAGTTGCAACAAGTTGGAAAAATGACTTTTTACCAAAGGACCTTAAAAATGACCCAAATCTCCAAAACAATTCCCAATACCCAAAGAAACACTTATCGTAACATGCCCTAAGAAACTCTTGAACCATATTACATGATTTTCAAGTTAGAAAAAACGACAAAGGGGTCCAAAAAATGACAAAAAGGAGCCAAAAAGTCTATAAATAGAAGCTGCCAACTCATTATTACCATTGCTAATTAAGAAATTGACTAAAAGGCCAAAAAAAAACCTTTGTCAAAAGAGTTGATTCTAGGAGCTTTAGTGGAAGAAACAAACTTCCACTTGGACCAAGTAAGTACATACTAGCCCCTCTTGCATTTCAATTAGTCATTTGTGCATTTCTTTTTATTTTTTTGGGGGGTGCTGGCCTTTAAAAAGGTCGGCCCTACATATACGCGGGTTGTCCTATGACAGCTAGTGTATGCCCATGAGCAGAGGAAATACTACACATTGGCATACGCGAATATGTATACTACAACCCGCGTATACCCACCAACATGTTGAAAAATTTAAAAGATGTAAGAGTTAACCCCCCTGAATTTGTCAAATGAAAGATGTATGTTCATTGGAGGGAGAGGGAGCATGAGGACATTGATAATTTGGTCGGAGAGGACCCTGATGCTACCGCCGCATTGGCGCAGTGTGGTTTGCTGAAATTCTTCTAGTGTCCATTTATGCAGACACAACCTAGGCTGTTGAATGCCTTGGTAGATTACTGGCACCCATATGCAGAGGCATTCATGCTTGAGGGACAGTCATTGACTCTAACGACTGAAGATATCTACTTTCTCACTGGACTCTCAAGGAGAGGGGAACCAATCAACTTTCACATGTTTCCCTCTGGGCCTCACAACATAGAGGAGTTGATTGGACTCCATTGCGAGGCTAACACAGACAAAGTGGGCACATAAGTGCCGATAAACAAGATTTCTAACCTATCCCTGAAAGTGATAGTTTTGCACATTGGGTGGATCACTGGATCCACATCTTTACATCACACTTCCCAGGCGCACATAAATTATGTGGTTTAGTTCTTAAATGCACAAATTTTCGACTGGAGTACCACCTTACTAGACTGCATGAAGAGGCAGCTAACAGAGTGGCGTATGTGGAGACACATAAACTTTGGGTTCGGGACTATTTTGTGTTCCTTTTTATTTAAGAGGGTACCAAGTCTCAGCCCTAGAGAGATGATACTAGGCCATGAGCCCTCTCTCCCAACGTTATGCATATGGGCGACGTTGTTGCCAAGACAAGGTGGGGGGAGGACTATTGAGGCCTACGACGACAAGTTTTTTGCTTGGTGGGAATGACATATTCCGGCCATAGAGGACTACCTCTATGCTGGGATAAACTATTCTAGAGATCCTGACATGCATGTACCTCCCAGAGAGGAGAGAGGAGAGATGGGTAATTTTTTTTTTTTTTTCAAAGTTATTTAATTTTTATGTTTTTTCATATATATCATGTTTTTTGTATACCAGAGTATCTGACATGTATGTATCTATTATGTGAATATGTGGTCCTGGTGCATTCAACAGACTTCACAAGGACTAGGCGCTGTCCTCAACCAGAGGCGAAACCATCCGCAATCGGTGGACCAGTAGCAGGGGGACCTCCAGCCGGAGAGGCTGAGAGAGTTTTGAGGTGGGTGGAGCAGAACCTCATCACTCTTACTTGTACAGTTCCTATGGCGGAGATTGAGGATCTCCCACCATCCATGCAAACTCATGTTATCGGGGTACCACGGACCTAGGTCCATATTTTTCGGCATTTGGCCAATGTTGTTGTTCACTATGGAAGGGCCAACAAGCCCCACCCTTAGTTAGGCTATACTTCTTATGTGCTGAGGGCACCTTTTGTATATTTTTGAGGGCATAATCCCCGTGAATCTTTACTGGACACATATTTTTTGAGGCACTCATGCCCACCTATGTATTCTGATACTTTACGATATATATATGTGTTTTTACATCTTTTGTGTTTTATGGATTTCATTTATTTACAAATGTGTTTACATATGCATGTGTGTACCTTTTCTTACATGTGTGCAATATGCCAATCTAATATATGATTAGATAGAGTATCTGTGACTTGATTCAATCTCCTAGGAACATGGATATATGTAATGTAATCAAAGCTTCATTCTAAGAGACGTATCCTAAGGAGTTGTCGGTGTAGAGTAGGATCATAAATGTGGTAAACTCCATTTAATTGAGACACAACCAGCTGATCATCTAAGTAGGCTCAGAGGTAAGAGATACCATGCGACAAAGCGTCAGAAAGAAACTCTAAGACTACGCTGTATTCAGAAACATTGTTTGTGGCATCACCTAAACAGATACCTCCTGAAGATAGCAACTGGCCTTGAGGTGTGAAAATCATCGAAGCTGCGTAAGAAAGCCTCCGAGTGTGCCGGCTAGCACCATCCGCGAACCTAATGAACACCTCTGATTCACCTGACATCTACCATAGTGAAAAATATGACATCAAAAAAGACACATCCATAAAACTAAAAAGATAAAAACTACAAAAAAAAAATGTACAAGAACTATACATATATGTTACAAGAAGTCACCCGAGGTGACCCACCTACGAGTAATAATTATTGAGGTAGAGCCTATTTCTAGGCTCCGCCAAAGTATTTCCCTCAAACTCCACCAGACGATAAACACCCTTCTTTAGAACCTCTTTTACGATGAAAGGTCCGAACCAAATGGGTTTGAACTTGCCTACCCCCAGGGGGTCCTTATCTTGGTCATAGACCAGGACAAGGTCGCCTTCAGAGAAAATATGAGGATGAACGAACCGATCATATTGACACTTGAATTTCTTCTTTTGAGCCTCATTAGCCAAGGATGCATCACGACGGTGTTCATTGAGCTGCTCGAGGTATAATAAACACTCTTCAAGCGGTGAAGTGTCTGGCAATAACTGTACTGCCAACTTTAGAGACGAGATCTACCACTCTATTGGCAAGACTACTTCCAGCTCATAAATGAGTTGAAAAGGTGAGAAACCGATTGCAGTCTTAGCAGACGTTTGGTAGGCCCATAATGCCGAGTATAACATCAAATGTCAATTTAACTTGGCCAAATTGATCGTTCGTTGTAGAATGGTATTAAGAGATTTATTTATAGCTTCCACCTGACCATTCGCTTGTGGGTAGTAGGTTGATGAATGTTCTTGCCTCAACCGAAGATTTGATGTTAACTGATCAAAATCTGGACCAGGGGGCAAAATTTTGCTCAATTTTCAAAGTGCTCGGAATGCGATGAAAATGGTGCGATTGCATCCGTCTCGTCTTCCTGATTCTGGCGGTATATTTACTTTCGCAAACGGAGTCCGTATGGAGGAGATATCGCGATCTGTCCGCCAAGCCAAACAGGCAAAAATTTGGGACGCTGACTGTACCTATCCGTACAGTACGTACGGCCATGTGGAGGGCCGTNTAGTTTGATGATGTGGCATATTTTTATTGGATGGTGGTTGCCCAATGGAGTGTTGACACGTGTCATTTATAGCCAATAATGTGTGGACACGTGGCCCAACCCATTGGCGCCACGTGTCACTATCTGTTATAACCCTAAATTGCACCACATATGCTTACCTGGCATCAGGCCAACTCATTGCCCTTCATTGCCAAAGCCATGCTGAACAACTCTTCTAAAAAATCCATTTTTACAAAGCATCCGCTGGCAGGCCCACTACAGCGCGCGGGTACCCGCTAGCAGGCCCACTACAGCCCGCGGGTACCCGCTAGCAGGCCCACTACAGCCCGCGGATACCTAAAAAAA
>SNQJ01S0083087.1:34989-49569 GCA_010110895.2 Picea sitchensis
CTATCCATCTCTTTTTTTCTTTGGAGCTCTGCAGTCTTTCTTTAGATGTCCTTTCTTCCCACAATTCCAGCACTCTATCTTTCCAAGTCTGGATTTGGAACTTCCATTCCTAGAATTCCCACGGTTCTCGAAACCCTTTCCTCTATCCTTTTGTCTTCCCCTATTCTTCATGTTCAACGCATTTCCTGATGTCTCGCCTATGATTTTCCATCGCATTTCCTCACTAAGGATAACACCAACAACATCATCAAATTTTAAAGTATTTGAACCAGAGACAGAGTTACTTACAACCATGACCAAGCCATTCCAAATTTCTGGCAATGAGCACAAGATTAGAAGAGCCCTGACCTCATCATCAAAGTCCACTTTTACAGAACTTAGTTGATTAGTAACCGTATTAAAATCATTTAAATGATCCGTAACAGACCCACCTTCCGACATCTTCTTATTAAATAATCTCTTCATTAGAAATACCTTATTGGACACTGAGGGTTTTTCATACAATTTGGCCAATGCATCCATCAAACCCTTCATTGTCTTTTCTTTGGAAATATTGAAAGCCACTGACGCTGTCAGGCTCAGCCGTATCGTTCCTAGAGCCTTTCTGTCAAGAATATCCCATTCTTCGTCCTTCGTAGCCGTTGGCTTCTTTTCTATTCTACCGAATGGTAGGAATATATCCTTCTGATATAAATAGTCTTCCATCTGCATCCTCTATATCTGGTAGTTTTGGCCGTTAAGTTTCTCGACCCTAAACTTTCCATCTTCCTACATTGCTCCCACTCGAACTAGGAACCCTCTTTTCTTGCGAGTTACCTTTCGCTCTGATACCGGTTGTTAGAAAAATAGGACCATGGAGAAATAAAATAAAACAAATGCGGAAACGAAACACAGAAGATACACAATACAATAGAGACACAGATTTACGTGGTTCACCCAGTGTGGGCTACGTCCACCAGATAAATTGCTAGGTCCTTCCTTTATTATTACTCAACATATGAAGGGATACAACCTACAACAAACCCGCTGTAACTTCCTCTTCTTTCTCTCACATTATCCTATCTCAGAATACAATACTTACCATAATGCATAGCTGCAATACATTTCCCTCATAACAGAGGGTTTCCTTCTAGGGCAAAAAACCCTAACATAATTTCTACCGTTAGTTTTGCGACCTTATAATGAACGGTCCAGATTTACAATGAAATTACAATATACATTTACAAGCAAATTTTTTCTTTGGGGGCTTTACCCCCAAACCCCCGCTTGCCCCAGACCCCCCAGCTGGGGGGATAGCCCCCCGGGACCCCGTAGAGTGGGTACCCCCCTTCTGCACTCCCCCATGTGGAAGAGTGTACATACTTATGGGGTGTAAATACTTCATGGGGTATAAGCACGGCTGAGAGTAAAAGACCTCTGAATCAGGAAGATAATCAGGTTCCACAACCAACAGTTCTAGGCGGTCCTTGCATTTGGATTGCGAGAATATTTCTTGAACGCACCTTTTTGGATGCGTGTCATTTTTTTTCCCAACGTCTTCTCAATCTAGAGAGGAAAAGGTGGGTTTTCGACTTCTTTACTCTTCTCGGAGGTGTTTGGAATTCCGTAATCATGCGCTCTAGTCGATATATAGGCATCACCTTTCATCATATACATATTCTCAGACGAAGAATTACTCGAAGATGGAGGGGGTCCTTGACTACCCACGTCTGTGCTTAGAGAGGCTTGAGTTAAATTTTTCCCATGTTGAAATGGGTTCGTTAACACAACAGGTTGTTGTTGCTCCAATAACTGTTGGGCCTCCGTAAACCAAGGGTACTGGTGATTCGGGTGGTCTTCCGTGCACAGGTTACACAGATACTTTGACTTCTTCTTTTCTATGTTTCCCCCTCCAACATTATCAGTAGGTTTCTTATCCCCCTTACCCTTATTTCCTTGTTTTTTCTTTCTGTCAGGCTATTGGTTGGCCTTCGGGTTTGTTGATTGCACACTGTGTATATCTGATGTTTGGGTAGGGGGAGTAGCTGGACTAGTGGTCTGGCTGAACGCTTTCTGCTGTATCGACAATTGCTGCAATTGTTTTGACATTTGTTCATCGGGCTTCGTTTGTGTTGAACCAACAATACCATCAGCATGTGGCCCAGCTCTCTGTTTGGTCTTGTCAAGTAAATACTGTGGTGCATCTGGCCAAATTTCATAAAGTAAACTAGACTGAGAGTAAATTAGCTCTAGCTGTTGAGATCTCATTATTGCATCTTCTTCGGAAAACACTCTTGATGTTGCAACATCTTTGGATAACCGGGGTACCAAAGACTTAAGGAACCACTCAAGCAAGAATGTTGGTGTTACTGACACTTTTATCAAACTCTTCTGGCATCTCCATTCTCAGATGTGATCAGAGATATGGTCCGTCTTTGTCTTCTCAAAGTTGGCTAGCAATTCAGTGCCGACATCGTATCTCATAGGTAATTGGAAATGGTTTAAGAAATACATTGCCAATTCACCAAAGGAAGAGTATCTCGAGCGGTCGAGCTCAATGTACCATTTTGCAAAACTCTCGATGAGAGTGAGCTGAAACAAATGCAACTAGATGAATTCAACTTTCAATGAATTGGACGAGCACCAAAGATGGGAGGTAGTCACATGATCGCCTAGATTTTCATTGGGCTTGGCCTCGAACTTTGGGATGTCCAAAGGAAACTTGGTCGGCATAGGAAGCCAACGTGGATTGTGACAAATGGGTCCATTCAATAACCTTGTCAAGTCTGGAAAGTGCAGAGTTTCTAGAAATAGTAGTTTGGGCTGTTGATTGTGACTAGGGAAAAAGGGGCCTGGAGTTTGGCTAGCACCAGGTTTCTAGGAAAAGTGAGGTTGTTGGCCAGGGTTCTAGTAATAACCATGTCCTTGATCAGCATATGAATTTTGCGCTTGTTGATATGTCATTGGATCTTTCCCGTAATAGGACATGAAGGGCTGGGCTTGCATCACATTCCAAGGATTTTGGGAAGGGTTTCCCCCTATCAATCCACCGGGCATAGGTGGTGAGCCTTGCCCAAGGTTCCATTGGCTATGGAAGTGGTTTCCCCCGATCGACATCCCTGACAAGGGAACTGATCCTTGCCATGGATTCCATGGTCCTTGTGAGGAAGGAATTCCCAAGTTTTCCCCCTGTGTAGGAATAGTACCCTGTACATGATTTTTTTGTCCATAACTGGGGTTTCCCCTGACTGAGAAGGAAGTCGAAAAGAAAGAATTGTTACCAAACATGTCAAACAAAGAGAATGGTGTCAAACCAACCAACATGTTATAAGAAGTAAGTCCTTGACTACCTGCTCCAAACGAACTAAAATTTACATTCATCCCAGTGGGATGTTGGTGAGCACCACCAAGCGAAGGGGACGAAGGAGGTATATGACCCCCTCCGTAAGGGAAAACATTATAGGAAGCTGAATTTCCCCCCATGGATCCTTGCAGAGGAGCGTTGGAGCTCCCTGCCTCGAGACCTAAAGTATGTAGAGTGGATTAGGAAAGTATAGGGCTAGCCAGGCATCCCATATGAGAATGGAGGGCCTGTCTCATTCTGGGTAAATGGAGAAATGATCGCTGCCATAGACGGAATCAGACCATTGCCTGAGGTAGATGCAGTCGAGACCATAGTGGCCCGGACCGGTGATGGTTGGTTAGGAGGTGGAACACCACCTGTAGTGATAGTTGTGGAGGGAATATGGGAATTCCATGAAGAATTCACAGCATTTGGTTCCATTGTTTCTTGTGACACTATCAGGCGCTCGTAACAATAAACTTGTACAATGATGGGCATCGATAGATCAGTGTTCAGAGGTTCTTACAGAGCAAGAGCTTCCGCTCCAAGGTATGAAATGGTTTGTTCCTCTGGAATCAAATGTTCTTCTTTTAGATATGGGTCAGAAATAGTTTCATGTGACCTGCTCACCTCAAAAGACCCTTGCTAGTCTAGTCTTCGCCTTAGCGGTGGCGGGGGTGGCTCCAGATTGACCGGTGGCAGGCCAAGAAGCCTTCGTGACCAACGAAGCTCCTGATCCTCCACTATGTGAGAATATCATTGACACACTAGGGATTTCTATTATCGTTCAATAACCAACACACACTAGAAAAAGTTCCTATGAGATAAAACAAGCAGTCAGTAGCTAGTTGTAAGAACAGTTACAACAACCAACACTAGAGAAACTTATTAGTGCAAGTTCAAATCGAATATGGAAGCAGCCTATGGGTATACTCTGAAAACAATGGCCCAATGTTTGTCCTATGTATCGTGGTATACCCCCGCAATCACCTATGTAAGTCACTAGAATGATAGGAAACTAGGTTGCCAGCGCGCGAACAGTCACTAGGTGGGTAGAGTTGACAGTCAGGTGGACCACAATGAGCAGGGTATCAAGCCTGAAACCTATCAAGGGTATCAAAATCAAGTGTTCCAGAAGAAAACTGAGGACCTCGAACGGATTCAAGACCCACGAAGCTTTGTGGCAAATGCAATCAATGGAATCCCAAGATAAGCCCTCTATATGTGTTCCGCACTACGCTTGGTCCGACTTTGGAGGGGTTATCTCCGATACCTTTCTTCACGGGACCTCATGTTTAACCCCTGTGTTAGAAGGGGGTCCCAGATAACTTTCATGATACTGGACTTTTAGCACTCCCTAGCACAAAATCTTATGTTTTTTTTTGTAGCCTTGAAGATTTTCCTCTCCAATCCTAAATCAAGGCTCTAGCCTATACTAGTTGATGGACCCTACAAACATGAAGTCTAGTTGACTTTAATTAATCGTTAATTTTTGTGGTTGTCTTAAGAAAAAGGAAGTGAAATTGAAACCAATGATTTGTTTAAGAGATGAAATAGAAGAGCATATAATGAAACTAAAAACAAACTACTTCCTCTTCACAAATTCATATTTGTACATTTAAACTCTTTAACCAACTTTTCGAACTAGTTTTTTTTCTTAAGATATTTTAACAGAAAACTCAAAAAAAGCTTTCTCTCGACTACGAGATACTTATTGTCTTAGGTCAATCGACCAAGAAATTATGAAAGAATTATTTTTCTTGATTGCTAATGCAAACAAACAACTACTTGACCAAGCAAAGAAAGTGAAATATTTATATATATTTTTTTAATTATGCTTCCAAAACAAGAAAATTTGAAACTGTATTCTTTTCTTCTTTTCTGAAGAAAAAAGGGAAAAAAAATAAAGACAAGACAAGACCAAGAAATGACTCCTGGCCCACCGCAGACCACAGGGAGTCACTGACAAAACCAAAGAAGGAAGATCAAAACAGACTCACAATCTCATCCAAAAACCTAATAAGGAAAAACAAGAAATCTTTCGAAGAAAAATAAAGTTTTACTGAAGTCAAACCTAGGCTACAAACTGCTATGACAGAGACCAGGTATAGATCAAGAAAACCCTTGAGAAGTGTGACTCCTGACAGGGAAGAGGATGATTTCCTCTTCTAAAAAAACAAATTTCTCAACAGGCACGCTACTGACACTTAAACAACAACCGTATGTACGCAGGTTGTCCAAGAGCAGGGCACACATGCACGCATGCAGGCCCACTACAGGCCGCATGCACCTCTGCAACTACTCAAAAAAATGGAAAACAAGCACTCAAGCATAGGCAAGGAGTACTGGTGTTGAAAACCAGAATCCCTTAAAGACACAGAAACTTACTTTTATAAAGAAAATGCAAAGAAACTTCGATAAAGAAAAGCTAATATGAGGTTACACTTAAACTACAGACTGCAAAAACAGAGACCAGGAATTGATCAAGAAAACCCCTGAGAAGGATCACTTCTGACAGGGATGATGATTACTGCCTCTCCTAACAAAAAGATTTTTTGAGCTGAGGCCCGCTACTGACACTTCAGAAGCCAGCATATGTATGTGGGCTGTCTAAAGGGAGGGTGTGTATATACGTGTGCAGGCCTTGTATAGGTTGCGTATACCTCTGTGGGTTCCCAAAAAAAGAAAAGGCAGTCTAGAAATCAAATCATGGAGTAATGGTATGGAAGACCATAATCCCTACAAACTCAGACTCTTGTAGAAAATCAGAAAAAAAAGGTCATCAAACCAATTTAAAACACCCAAAAAGTATCCCCCAAAACCCTAGAGATTCTCCCCAGTACGGTCACCAATTTTGTTGTGGGTGGGAAAACCCCCAACGGAGTAGCACTAAGGGTTCTGTAATGCATGCATAAATGACCATCTAAAGTCTCCTACTTTTTACCATCATCCCATCATAGACCCCGTTATTCATATGTAAACACAAGGGTAAAAGGATCCAGTTACTCTACCTTGAATTCCACATTTGATTTCGATCCTTTTGTGTTTGGTTTCTCCTTGACTGCAAGTCTCCTCCCAAAGCTAACTTGCATTCATAAACAGACAAACAAAGAAATCCAAACATGCATCTTATATATGAACTTAATGGGTTAGAGATTCTAATAAAATATAATCAAAATTGAATATTGAACACCTCATATAGCGGGACGGGAAAAGTACTTCTTTTTATTAACCTCACAAAAGTAACTTACAATGGTGAGATCGGCCACTGCTCCTCAAATCAGGTCCTGGGCTCCTCTTCAACTTTGATCCAACTTATTTCACATATGCTTCTCTTCACTAAATGATTGCAAAAGATTGGGGCAAGGGGAATACAAAAACAGGTAGAGTTTCTTTGATATTATCTTCCTCCTTCAAATGGGACCCCTAACTCTTATTTTATAGGATAGAAGAGGGTAGTTATCTAGTTGAGTGACCAACTATGGGTGGTCAAATGGTTTAGGCAATTATCCGGAAATATGTATTCCATATACAACTTTCTATTTTTTGTGCTTTTGTCAGTATACACGGGTTGTACTGGGTCAGTTAGCGTATACACGAGTGCAACAATGGTGTAGGGCATGTATGCCTTCACAAGGATCATTTTTAGAAGAGTTGTTCAATAGTGGCTTGGAAAAAATGGCAAGTGATATGGCCTGATGCCATGTATGCATGCCTGGAGAAAATTAGGGTTATGACATATGGTTTAATTATTTGGTACTTACAATTCATGCTTTTAGTTTCACATAACCACCCCAGTCAATTTTGTGTTTCCCATTTTTTTCTAGTCTTTCCTTGGTTCCTTTGTTGTGTTTGGGAGCCTAGAAAAAGTTTCCAATAGGTTTTATATCACAACTTTTATATAGAACTAACAAAAAATCATCATATTAAATTCAAAATATGATATACCTTCCTGTGTTTGGTGGCATCTTTCCTTCTTTTCTCATTGTCTTATCCTTTGCATCCTCTAGTAGATTATTCCTCTCGACCTCAGTAATAATTGAAGGACACTCATACCTAGGGTTTGTTTGCAAATGAACCCTATATTGGTCCTTCACATATTTCAAATATGTTCCATCCAATGAGGTGACTCCAATTTTGTTGAAGGAATCATCGAATAGGTCGACCAAGTAGTCAATAAGTTCCTTCTTCAAACTAGTATTCTAAGCATTCCACCATGTACATATAGTGGGCTCAAAAATATCTAAGGCCTTGTCATTCATATGCTTAAAAAAGGTGTTGTTTCCTACAGAAAAATATGATCGTTAATTCAAAATAATTGTACAGATGTATGTTTCAATTAGATAATACAAAATAATTAAGACATTAATAAATACCTAGGATTTTTTTTATCTTGATCGGAAAAAATTTCTCATTCACCAAAAGGGTAACTAGCAGTGTTCCCTTACTGATAACATGTGATGATCTAGGAAAGCAATATGTAGAATCACCAATTTCCTCATCTCAACCACCATCAAGTTCTTAGTCTAGCGTGCACTTCGCTGGCAGTCTGCCATGGGCCGTAGAAGGTTTCATCATTTCAATCACAAGGCTATCAGCCACAGGCGGATAGACAAAGAGCCTCACAAGTATGTGGCTTGTGGTAGGAATTTGTGGTGTTTGAGCATCACTGCTACCAACACCATCCTCAGGATAAGGTTGTTGAAGTTTTTTGAATAATTCCTATAAAAAGAAAACATATTTTATTCAAATCATATAAAAGTAACAAAACAAATTCATAAATGAACATATGTGATAAATAACCTTTTTAAAAGATATCGCTTACTTCAGATCATGTTATCTCCTCCATCAAAACTTTGCATCTTTTTTCAACCTCCTCCATTGGTTCACACGTAAACGATTGAGTAATTTCAAAGTTTTTTTTTTATCATAGCCTTTTTAATTGTCTCAACCGGGTCCAATTCAAACATGTGCTCATAGTTTCCAACATTGTCAAGTACATTAGGTGTAGAAAACTACATATATCAACAAAAAAACAATTTAATTCAATTATAAAAACAATAATAAAATTCACTTTAAATGGATATGGATATTGTTAGTCGTTTACCTGCTCCAAGGTTCGTGCCTTCCCACAATCACCCTACCACAATATAAGAAGAATTACATATTAAAATGCTATTTTATAATATCAGAAGCATGAGATATTAAAGGAATGTTAAATATACAAAACAAGTTGTCTAAAAACATAACTCTGTTGTAAATGCGAAAAAAATGCATAAAGGGAAAAATGCTTAAAAATGCATGAAACCAGGGCATTGTGAAAATGAAAACCAAACTCTTAACACGCCTGTAATTTGAGTGATTCAAGTTCCTGAGGGTGTATTAGATTATTTTACACATGTATACATATTCATTGTTGTGTTGGTGAACATAAAAATGGTTGTTGTGTAAAAGAGGAAAAATCTACCTTGTAAATTAAGAGACCAAATTAGTGGATAGTGCCCTAATGGAAATGCACACCCATGCTTCTATATAGCTCCAAATTTAGTGATATAAGTTTTGGGTTGAAGTTAATAACATTCTAAATCTATCTGTATCATCCAAAGTGCATTTTAAAATGAAAAAGGACTTCTACATGAAACCCAAATTCAAGATCTTTTGTAAAATGGATGACAAAACTACATTACTATTAAATGCACACCTAGGAATCATATGACCTCCAAAATCACTAATAAAATTTGTGGAGTTTGTATTTTATCATTTTACATATATTCATACTTTACTTGTGCATTTTGAAAAAAAAAACCATCTACTCTGAATAAAGGTTAAAAACAACTATGTAAATGCAAAAAAATGCATAAAGGGAAAAATGCTAAAAAATGCATGAAACAAGGGCATTGTGAAAATGCATACCCATCTCTTAACACACCTACAATTTGAGTGATTCAAGTTCTTGAGGGTGTCTAATATTATTTTAGACCTATCTGCATATTTAGTGTTGTGTTTGCGAACATAAAAGTGAATGTTGTGCAAAAGAGAAAAAATCTACATTGTAAATTGAGAGACCAAATCAGTAGAAACTTCCCTAATGGAAATGCACGCCCATGCTTCTATATAGATCCAAATTTAGTGATCTAAGTTTTTGGGTGAATTTAATAACATTATGAATCTATATATATCATCTTTGGTGCATTTTCAGATGAAAGAGAACTTCTACCTGGAACCCAAATTCAAGATCTTTTGTATAATGGATCGCAAAACTACATTACTATAAAATGAACACCTAGGAATCATATAACCTCCAAAATGAGTAATAAAAAATGTGGAGTTTGTATTTTATCACTTTACATATATTCATATTTAAGTTGTGCATTTAAAAAAAAAAAAACTCTATTATGAATAAAGGTTAAAAACTGCTTTGTAAATGCAAAAAAAAATGCATAAAGGGAAAAATGCTTAAAAATACATGAAACCAGGGCATTATGAAAATGCACGCCCAACTCTTAACACAGCTGCAATTTCCATATGTATAAAAAATATGCAGTTTAAAGGGGATGGGTGGATGGATTCAAAAGAACAAGATAATTAATCATAAAAGGTATTCCTATTAAAGCTTCATAAAACACTTAGGACAACTTCATGCTTAATACATTCAACTATATCATAATATCACTTAGGTAAAAAATAATGTACATGAAACAATACTCAGCAAAATATTCCCTTAGGGAGCTGGGTGGGTGCCACTCGATTGACCTTGTCTTCCCAATGGTAATTTTGAAAATTGACACAATTTTTTCCAATATTTTCCCATCAGATACTTATGATCATTCAATTTTATTACTTCCTCATCCAAATCAGTGTATTTCTCATAATCTAGGGGAGATAGTTTCCTGCAAATGATTTTCAGATTATGCAATAGATCAAAATACCCTACCAAGAATTCTACTACATCTTGCCCCTTCAAAGTGCCATCAAGATTTTCGAACTTGTTGGCATTGTTCCTCCTGCCTTCTAATAGCTTCTAATAATTTTTCATTGGATACAAATCACCATTTGCATTCCAAACCGATGGTAATAGATGCTTGACTACATCAATACAAATCTTCTTAAAAGTATAGATTTCCTTCATAACTTCATGGAACTTAGTTTCCACATTTTTCGGGGATATCCTTTTTGTAATGACTCTTTTAACATCCATTACAATTATAGTTTTGTCATTGACTTCCAAATCCTTCAACTCCTCTTTAGCTTTGTTGTTCAATAAATTTATTATATCAGCCTCCAAATTAGGTTTATTCTCCAACTCATTTGTTATTCCTTTTATGTCTTTCAAGACTACGGTGATTAGATCAATCTCATCCCGCACCAGGGTAAAATAAAACCAATTCTTTAAAATTGTGTTAGCTATATCGTCCCAATCCTTTAATGGATGTTCTCCATGCCACCCTTGCATTTATTATATTTTCTTTCTTTTTAGCTTCCTCTTTAACAAAATTGATGTGTTCCAAACATAGCTCTCTACTCTTCACTTGATCTTCTAGTTCTGCTACCTTGGCATCTCTTTGTTTGATTTGGTTTGTTATAGTGTCCAACTCGATCTCCTTCACACTCAAATCAGCCATGAATTTTGATAAGCCCTCTATTGGGTCTAATGGAGTATTTTTCACTATATCTGACTTGGTTACCTTCAATCGTTGAGTTTTCTCATCTTTGAAGGTTTCAATTTCAACTAGTAGTTTTTCTATGATCTTTCTACTTTCCAATAATTGTTGGTAAATTTGCTCTTTTTTCTCATGAATAGCCTACATATCTAGGGTCTGAATATGTTGTACATAAGGAAATTTTAGATTTTTCTTGAGGATATTAATCACGTTATCCTTCTCTTTGATTAGGTCTCCTATAACATTCAGATTTTTAGGATCTTCTCCTAGGGAAATAATCTTCCTCTCCAACTATTTAATCTGAATTCTATTAGATTTAGTGGCCACCCTCTCTTGCGTCAACTGCTTCGATATTTTAATTACCATATTTTTCATATTACTCTCACTGGAAGAGGATTGCAAGACCCATATATACAACATATCACTTGTTTTCGAGTGTAATTCAATCATATCAACATGGTGGATATCCCAAATCTTTACTCTCATTTGAGTGGGTTTGTAATCTACAGGAAAAAGAGGCTTAAGTACCTTTGACTCTAGTAAATCCAAATTGAATATACCCTGTTGGTAATCCACAAAATATAGTAATTTTGTTTGAGTAGTGTTTTCTCCCCAAGCCCGAGGATACATTTCCTTTTTCACCCATTGATTTTTTCTCTTTATATCCAAATATTGTGAAAAGAGTGAGGGTTATTTATCATAGGTTATTTTAGATCTAGATGTACGTGAATCTTTTGGTGTTGACAATAGAGATGAACTGAGATGCTCAATAGTTATAGTAGACCCCTTTGAGGATGAACTGGATTCACTTAATCCTTCTATGATTTTCAATATATGCTTCATTTGGCCTTCTCATGTAAACTCAACTAAGAACCCCTCTAAGTCTAATTCTTCATCACCTTTAGTATTTTTTTTAGGTGTTCACTCAATTGATCATCAATATCCATTTTAGAATGCATGTCTGAAAAAGGTCCTCATTCTAAGTTTTAATTCTTGTTTCTGAGGAGTTTGAATTACATTGGATTGGTCCATTGACTCAATGGTAGTTTGATTTTGGGCCTCTGCCTCTAGAAGATTCTTAACTTCCTCCCATGAATCCAAGTTAGCATTTCTTTCCAATACAAGATTTTGAAAATGCTTATACATGGGACTTCTCACTGCAATCACACCATGTGTGCCATACACCCATTTACTTCCTTTTTCAAAATCTAGTTGTTGTATCATTTATTTTGTAACAACTAGATAAGTTCTAATTTTGACCAAGAAAGGGCCAACCTCTTGGGGAATATTGAAAGTAATGGCCTACTTATGCTAGCCAAAATGAAATTGATCTGAAATGAGACTTTTTATAATGTATTTCAAAGAAAGTATTCGCGGAGTTAGGAAAATTGGCAACTTGTAGGGCTCTTGTTCAAAACCATATACTTTAATGATGGTGTGATCCTCGTCCAGGTAGCAATCTCCTAATATGGTATTTTTTCTCAGTCGCATTATCTTTTTAAACTCATGAAACATCCTAGGAAGTTGACTGCTATGGAGCATAATGTAGCATACACTCATTAACTTGTTTACATAAAGGTTGAAACCTTTATTCTAGTATTGTTTCCTCACCTCCTCATTCCACTCAATTACAGGCTTAGTTTTACCTTATTCATCTTTGTTTTGATCCCAAATATCTCAAAAAGGAGTAATTACTAAATAATATAAGGTGCACCAAGTAGAAGACTTAGTGATGTGGAAATTTGACATTTTGAAGTTTATGACTTCTTGTAGGAATCGACAATAATAAAATTTTGTGAGGGTGATTGACTCCAATGAATATAATATAGAAATTATCCCTAAAATGGTCTCATCCACTTCTCTATCATGTTCATATCCTAAAACGTGACAAATCATGGAAATAGCCTTCCTGGTTAGTTCAGGGAAGATGGTGGATTTTAAAGGAGGTGGACCAGTTGGTAATGGGGCATCTGGGGATAATATAATACTCGATAAATTCTCTCTTTCATACTGTGATAATTCTTTCTAATTAGAGTGAATCTCATCATCATCCATGGTTTCATATACAACATCGTCTAGAATTTGGAGAATTTAGGAAATAGATTCCTTAGTTATTTCACAAACTATCCTAGACTCATGTACAAAACTTATTTGTTTCCTATCCACATAGTAATTGAAAACACACCAATTAACTAATTCTGTAAAGTGATAATTTTGTGGAACAATTGATCTATCTAGGTTCGATTCTCATAAGTTCAAGTAGTTTCGATCATTTTTAGCATTAGCCTAGGTTCTCTAGATTAATTGGTGAAGGTCAGGGAAAGATGGTGCATGGTCTAAAAGATCCCTTTCCCTATCCTGCAAGTGATCATCAAATACAGTCGATTTCTTGGATGGTGAGATTTGGATAGTATTTGATTTAGTGGCCATTTGATTACTTTTAGGGGGGAAATATTGATTGCCTTTCTCCATCTATCCTTATTTTAAAAAATTTGAACACATTTGAAATAAAGAAATGAGAACAGTACCTGAACTTATTTTTTGAGTGAGAATTTGATTGCTTTTACTAGAGTCTAATGTACTCATAACATGTTTTACTATATGTGTTTACATCATTTGTTTCGGGGGTAATTGTTTTAAACTTTTAAAACAAATTATTTGGATTGCATTGATGCAACACACTATTTATTTGGCTTACATCACAATGACACCTATCATCAATTCGTGCATTTCAGGGGTGAGCTAAAGTGGTTTCATAATACCACCCCTGCATACCAAAATGAATAAGGTGATGACACGTTATCACCTGTTAATACAATGGTTCTAAATTTAGTCCTTTAACCCCATGTTATCCAGTGTGCAATTTCACTAGTCGAAATAAGCCGAGACTATCAATCTTGGATCTATATCAATGGTCTGATTGTGTCTCTTGATTTTTCATTCAAGCCATGTTTTCTCTCTATTGTGCCTATATAAATATGGAAAAGTAATGAAGTATACAAGGTATCAAACCTAAACTAATGAATGAATGATAGGAAAAACTTGAAGTGAATGGAACTAAAACATATCCAATGTGAACAATTTATGTAGGAACAAATAGCTGCATAATCTACATTATCTATCTATATCAACAATGAGGCTACATACCGATGACATTTTGGGGTCGATCCCTTTGATGCACAGGTGGGGTTGGTCTCTCCTTGTCCTAGTCTTCTCCTCTATGTATTGTCGTTACCGACAAGTGTTGATCCAATGCAAAGTTCAGCAGGTTGATCCTCTCTACATCTGTACTGGCAGGTGAGGTATATCCAATGCAAATTGTAATGGGTTTCTCCTCTACACACTCTCCTCACTGGTAGCTGGGGTCGAACAATGTAGTCCTCAAACGGTTTTGGAGATGGTTTATTTTCTCAAGGTTTGGTGCCATAGTAATTTTTATGTTTGAAATGTATATTTTATTTGTTTTAATTTTTCTTTGTTATTTGTTTGTAATGTAATTTATTCATATTTTTATTTAATGTTTTTTATATTTATATGTAAGGGTATAGGGTCAAAGTGGAGGTAGGTTCCTATGCATGGAGGGTGAGAGGGAGAGAA
>SNQJ01S0083088.1:0-22615 GCA_010110895.2 Picea sitchensis
GAATCATCTTGTACTTGAACATTTAAGTGGGGTAAAAGGAGGTTGCCCCCTCGAAGAGGCTTATTATCTGAAATTGTCTCTTTTTCAAGGCGTTGAGTACTTTTTTCTGAGGTTTTTCTATGTTATATTGATATTTGGTTCTTAATAGAATTGATATGTAGCGTCATCGATTCTATGACTTCCAATATTCAGGGACCATTTCACTAGAAGGGTTGGAGAGATGTCAGTTTTCAGGATGATGTGTGCAACAATGTGTTGAGGTTGGAGGGAGAACCGGTTCTAGGAGTTTGTTCAATAAATACCTTACTCTATAAGATGGAGTGTTGATGTTTGGTAGCATCAGACAAGTATTTCCACACACATCTAAATGTCTAGATGTGTGGAATTCGTCCAAAGGCTTATACCTTGATACATTCCTTTAATTAAAGTAATTATTAAAGTAAAGTGTTTTTACTAGAGAGTTGAGTTTTATTTAAGGAAATTCTTTAATTATAATTAGTGAATTAAATAATAAATATTGATCTCAAGCGAGGTGAGAAGTAATCTCATCCATCAATCACTTTGGATATTAGGGTTAGCACATAACTCAATCTTATAAAATCAAGGTTAGCGTGAAGGAGGAGACGATGACTGATACATAGATAGTTCAATCATGAAGGACTATGATTCAAGGAGATCTTAGATAGGTGGATAAGGACTTCCATATAGATATCAGATCAGGGAGAAAAAAGAATAGGGGCATTCTCAAATGTATTTTAGTTGATTGGAGTCACAACAGTAGGGTCATGTTGTACATAGTTTCATATAGTATTTGAGTGTGTGTACGCATGTATCAATGGAGATAGGTGTGTATACATAGGTTTTCTTAAGGAAAGTCATGTACATCTTGGGAATACGAAAACTACAAGGTTGTACAATAGTGCATGATATTTCTAGGGTTTGCAGGTAGTGTTCATATTTTAATGTGTTTCTCTATAGGCTATTTTCCCAAGTATGGGAGCCCTTGTAATCTTTAGAGTTAGTTGAATGATAATCTTAGTTGATGGGCATAATATCTTTGTGTATTGTGTTTGAGATTTTGGTTTCTAGTATTTCTAATGTTATCTTTATTTGAGTTGAATATTGTAGGAATGTATGTTGTTTTGTGAGATACTAATTTGATTTACAACAAGGAAATCTCTATATAATAAGATACATAAATGTCGGAGTAAGGATTTCAACACATCCATCCAAGGAGCCACCAAGTATGACACTCCATCTCTATATGGTATAAGGGAATAAAACTCATCCACATCACTCTCCAAATTCTTATCAAAATATTCTTCATAAATACCATGAGGTGATACTTCATCTAGATTCACTTCACAGTCTTGATTTCCAATAGTAGACAAAGTGTAAGTTTCCTCAATTTCATGCTTTTTGATAGTTTGAATGGACTTTATCCCCAACAACAATGTCAAAATGTTATCTCTCAAACTCTACCTTGGGAGTAAATTTCCTAACCTCAGTGGGAGAACCTAGGGGTACTATAAAAAAAAATATCCATTATCACCTCGATAGCATTTCCCCACACTTAAAACTAAGTAAACTAAGATACCCTAACCTAGGGGGAATCCTTGTGGTCTATTTATCCTAATCGATTGTAGAAGTGGATAGTTACTTAGACTAAATTGACTAAGACATTTATATTACAGTTCATTTTCAACGATAAAATCAATTTAAGATTTGCAAGTTATTTCCATACTTAAAAAGATTTAATTATATGGAAATGAGACCAATATGCTTGTTATATTATCCTAGAAAAACAATAAAGAGAATGTGGAAAAATAAACTTGCATTACATGGAAGCAAACCATACATATGGAAGCATTTTATGATTTTTTTTTGTCAAACCACACTTGAAAAATAATTCTTAATTAAAATTAATAAACCACCCACAATGTGCTAAATGTAAATGTGAAAATCAGCTCAATCCTTTAAAATAATGTCCTTAATCATAATTGAGTTATGAGGTCAATCACATAGCCATATTTAATTATTATTTATCTCATTCCAATCCTCAATATCACTGCCCATATCTAGTTATGATGTCATCACAAACAATTGAAATTTAAAGCCCTTATATCCGAAAAAGTGACTATAACATAATCTTCTTTGGTAATGTGTGAACTAAATCCATTAGCATCTAACTAACATCTATCATCAACATTTAGGACAGTACTCAATGAACATTAAGAAAAATTAATCGTCATATTCCTTTGACAAAATGTGCAGTATGAATTTACAAGTGTTATAAATGAGTGATATGCCGAACATATGTGTTATATCCCCGAACATATGTAACATAAGTGTTACAAGTGTTTTGAATTTATTAGTATATTAGTGCTTAGAGATTATTTATGAAACTGCTCATGTTTCTTAGATTTTGAACAATTAAAGTGTTGTAGATTGCAAACTTATAGTGCTATATGAAAAAACAAACTAAGGATATGTTTTACATATAGTTATGAAAGTATTACAGTTTGGTGGACTTTTCTAAAGTGTTTCGTATATTTTGACCAATTAAAGTGTTGTATATTGCAAACTTATATAGTGATATAGGAAAAACAAACTAAGGATATGTCTTATTAAGCATATAGTTATGAAATTATTACAGTTTGGTGGACTTTTCTAAAATATCAATAGTGAATTATAACAAGGTATTTAAACATGAAATGTGGCTTTAAATAATGTGTTAATGGTTGATTTTATATAACAAATCATATACTCAAAATAAATTAACCATTTAACACTTTAACAACAAACATTAATCAATAGAGAAACAAACACACTTCAAATGTTGATTTTCTTTTTTAGGAAGTCCTTTTACTACTTCAAGCATCAATTCAATGGATTATGGTATTACATGCATGTTTATGTCCCAACATTGGTTAAATTGACAAGGGAAAACCAAGTTTTTAGATATAGAAGTAATCATGTGAAAAAACCTTGCTTAATGTTGAGATTAACAAACTAAAGTGCTATAAAATCATTTATTTTCCATCATTTTAAAAATCAAATAATAAGCTTTCATAAAGGATTTAGAATAGTAAAATGTCAAATCCTATCCAATGTATATTTTGTTTATAATTAAATAATGCCAAGATCAATGTTAAAGATGCAAATTGATTTCTAAGCAAGGTTCATTCAAGAGGTATGACTGTCATGGAGTCCTAATTTAGGTAGAAGAAATAGATCAAACTTAATTCAGTAAACTTGGACTACAATCTAGTTCTAAAAATGAAACCCTTGAAGCTGTAGTTTGCTTAAAAAAAAAAAAAAAAAAGCAGGAAAATTGAACACCTCCCCCATACTGGGTTGTAGCTCTCAACCTAATGAGGATATTGGAATGGAAGAGAACATAGTTTAAATTACTAAAGGGTAATTTATTCAAATTGTTTTGTATCATTATTTTTCTTTCCAGTTATATATTTCATAAAATAAACAATATGTAGATACCAATATTGAAATGGAAAGAAAGATAGAAGCTGACACAATGAAACTACTAGGAAAATGAAGCTAACAAAAATTGCAAAATCGGAAATGGTGAGTAATGAAGCTACTTCATGGACACATTGCTAAGAAAGTGATGTAGCCAAAGAACCTTGCTCTAATTATTGTTACCCCATGGATCTGTCACCATGGCCTCAAACTTTCATATGTTTTACTCAAGCGATCTTTATTAGAGATGTAATGAGATGATTTCATGTAACAAAAAAATACACGTGTTATTTATGGATGCCACAACATCCACCAAAAAACAACCTATATGTTATGTACACACAATGGCATGCAATTCATGAATATTTTTATCTATTCCATGTGATCTATGCCATGTTTGCTAGCTCCTTTATAACTACCCACATAAGATACATGGCGCAGTTAATAATCAACAACAACCACAATTAAGAATTTAACAGTTTGTTTTTGTTTTTGTATATAAAGTATGAGCCTTGTATTAATTTTTGTTGTTATATGTACAATGCCATGTGTTAGCCACCAGTTCTTCCACAAAATGGAAACAAGAACAAGTGGCTTCCATTAAAGACTTATATTTTGACACATCACCACGTGAAAAAAATTGTATGAACAAAATAATTTGATCCCCATGACCAAACTATATGAACAAAACTGTATGAACAAAATTGAACTAGTCGCCATGACCATCTAGCCTGCGATAAGAGAAAACAAAAAGTAGTGGCCCATGACAAGAGAAAACAAAAAACATAAACCCGGAGGATTTATTCCTCAGGCGAGCTCGGGCGGCCATGGATGTTGTAGACAAGGATGTACTTTTGGCCACACATAGGGCATTGAGTCTACGCAGGAGAACCCACCAATGCATCAAACAAAATGTCCAATATTTGGGCGAGGATGTGCTATGAGTGCAGTTGATTGTCTTGATTTTGCAGAATTTCGAAAATGAGTTGGAGGTGATCCTCTGAGAGTCGGTTTTCACTGAGCAGAGGCGGCTCCATTTCCTTGTCCTTGCTAGCATTCATCGTGTGTTCCTCCACCTGCCATATTAGGGGAATTTCCTCCTCCACCATCCAGCTGCCATCGCCAAACACTGGGTCCTATGGATTGATTTTCGGGGGGGGGGAGGAGAGGGATTAGTGAGAAAGAGTGCGCTCTCTCAAAGGTGGTGTTTCCTCTTTAACTGGGTGATTTCACAAGGTGGTGTTTCCTCTTTAACTGGGCAGTTTCCATGGATGGAGTGAGGGGGAGACGATGGAGGCTTCAACGACCCCTGGCTATTATGTCTAGGGTCGGAGGTGAGAATTGCAATATGAACCAATTGGGAGGGGGTAAGTTTGTCACTCCTAGAGAAGGCGTTGTAGTATATCAATCTTCTCCTGGATTTAACCCTTTCTCTTGGCATGGTCGGGAGAATGCAGAGGCTGGTTTGCGGTGGATTGAAGATGGAGGGGCTAGTGGAAAGTGCCCATGAGAGCCCAAAAGAGCCGAAGCGTAGGAGTAAATGCAAAGGGAAATGCAGAGAATTTTCCTGTGAGATCCAAGGGGCAGGAACTAAGTAGCAGATGGATAAAGAGAGAATTTTCCTGAGAGAGGAAGGGAGAAAACATAGTTGCAGAGGGAAAAGGTGAGAATTCACTCAGAAGAGCCAAGGAGAAAGAGAAAATGCAGAGGGGGAATGAATGAATTCACCAGGTCGATTGCCCACTTAGTACCACTCGAATTGACAGATAGGCTAGCCATGAGAGCAGAAGTGATGACTTCCCTAGGCATGGTACACCTGGTCTGGCTTACGTAGAGGGGCATTAACCCTGCAAGGTTGTCCAGGTGCATTACCATTACTCTCTTCTGGGTGTGGGTCATTTTGCAGTAATGGGCAGAGGGCTGGAGGCCAGGCTTAATAAATCCATCACCACCCCATTCCATATGTCCCCTGACACTGTCCAAGTGGCACCCCATCAATGGATTTAACAATTGTTAATATGACAACAAACTTCAAATAAATCTCAATAATACATGTAGCATATATTACCTTGAATTTAGTGTGTGGAGTATTCATCCTCCACCCCAAATTATAAGAGATATATACATCTATTAATATAATTAAACAATTCAAATTAAATCATATCATTTTTTTTATTCATAAAATTATAAATAAATTATTTTTCCTAATTTTAATATTCAGTTTTAGAAAATAAATTTATAATTTATTTAAATTATATTATATCAATTTTTTAATCAATAAAATAATAAATAAATTATTTATTATTTAAAATAAATATTTTTCTTAACTCTAATATTCAATTTTCAATTTTGGGAAACAAATTTCTGATTTTGTTGACTCATGCAAAGTCAAAGAAAATTTCTTATAAATGAATTACTATTACAATTACAATAAATAATGTTAAACGTGGAAAAAAACAACCCATCATATAAGATTAATATAATAGATATAATAAAAATAATAAAAAAGAGGCTCAGAAAAATATATGATATGGAGATCTTGAAAGATAAGATTAATATAATCCACATGATAAAAAAGAGACTCACAAAAATATATGCTATGGAGATCTTGAAAAATCGTTGATGTGGAGATCTTGATTGTAAAGACCCACCTTGTTACGACAACAACTCTGATAACAGGTGCAAGATTTTCTTTTTGATTAAGGTGTGTGCGTGCGTGTAAAAAGGGAACAGACATACTTGACTCTACGTCCCACCCGATGACTAACATGACGCAACCACGATGACCACAACAAAAGACAAGATGCACATCAAGTAGCTACAAGCAATGAACGACCCAAGACATAAGGCGCACAATGAAAACATTTATCGACATATTGGGTTATGCACAGTACGAACACAGAGGGCAGAATCCATGGTAGTAGATCTTACTATTTCTGCACAGGAAAGCAGGGCGTTTAATTTTAGTCCTCTACTCCGGAGAGAGAGAGAAGGTCAGATAGGCTCCTGGCCGACTGCTCAGGAAGAAACTAGTAATCTCTGTCAGGTGTGTCGCAAGAGTGGAAACCCTGCCTTTAAAGGGCCCGAGACTCTTGATACGGCACTGGATTCGTTACAAAGAAAAATCACACACACAGACATATCTCCTAAGGCTACCGGGGGGTGTCTACATCTGCCCAACACAACAGACCCAAAGATTAAATGATTATGACCAAGCACCACAATAATTAAATGAACAACCCTGACCTCTACGGAAGGCGCAAGCAAGGGACTCAGACAATGACCAACCCAATTTAAGACAAGGCCTTGACTAGGACTCATCTGTGATTGATCACAGTCCAAATACTCCACTAAAATTTCACTAACCGATGAGTGTCTTAAACATAACATAAGTCCAACTAATTTCAAATTTCCAAATACCTAAACATAACCACTGAAGGTACTAGGTTTGACCTTACATTTTATTGTTAGCATCAATCAAGAACTACACTGACATCACCATAAAGGCTAGCATCATTCATTACCATATAAGGACCTTGCAAATTCACTTACTAATTTCACAATAAAATTACAAGACATCCCCATAGCGCTAGCATATCATTATATTTACAATAAAAAGGGCTTTGCAATTTCACTAACTAATTTCCTAGAAATTACATTGACATCATTGCAGCGCTAGCAAATTATTACATTTACAATATGAGACTTTGCAATTTCACTATCTAATTCCCTAAAAATTACATTGACATCATTGCAGCGCTAGCAAATTATTACATTTACAATATGAGACTTTGCAATTTCACTATCTAATTTCCTAAAAACTACATTGACATCAATACAGCGCTAGCATATCTTTAAATTTACAATATAAGACTTTGCAATTTCACTAACTAAATTCCTAAAAACTACATTGACATCACTACAGCGCTAGCATATCGTTGCCTTCACTATCACAATTGTCATGGTAATTAAAGGATGGGGACTGTATCTTATGTTTGTGCTTTCAACATTGAAACTATCAAAAACCTGTCCACAAGCAACACGTGTTTTCCTTTATAAAAGAGTAGTAGTGTAAATTAACTGAATGGCTTCATTATTGTCAATACATTAGTCGTTGATTTACATAATAAGTTAATTCAATAGGAAACATATTAGCATGCAATTTAACTAACATGGCTTTCACTACAAGACACCGTACGTAAATTTTTCGATGACAACATTGTAACTTAAATTCAAATGGAAAAGAATATAAATGGATTGTCGAGGAATCCCATAACTAAACTTTCCATTCTAAGGGATGAATAAATCAACTCTTAATTTTAGCATCCGGCAACACCTTTTAAAATTACACAATATCTATTTTAAAGCATAGGGAAACGAACTACTTCAATGCCTAAATAAATATGAACACAGGTGTAATTTAAGGTTCTGTCCCCAGAGCCAACGCACAGGTGAATTAACACTCTGTCCAGCAGCAACGTACAGGCAATAAACGCCCATCGCACAGTCTTAAGAGCCGAAAAGGGCGGGGTACCCTCCGCCAATTCGCGGGGTGATTAAAACCCCCATTTGCAGAGAGATGGAACGGCATAACTCAACGACCTGTGGTCAGAACCCGTGAGGGTCTTCTCCACCAATTTTCCGAGAGACGAGCAACAAAAATTCAGGAGAAAAAAAAATGAAATCGCAGAGAAATAACACTCCCAACGTAGAGATCAATCAATTTAATACTGTTGCAGCAGTGGAAACAATTATGTAGAAATAGTAGAAATGTGTTGTGGTGACATGTAGATTTCATAGCTACATAATTTAATACTACTAGGAGGATTTAGTAACACAAAAAAATACGAAAACGCACACAGAAATAAACCACGCCTACTGAACAAATGCCCACGCCGAATAAACACTCACGCTGTATAAAACACCCACGCACACTACATAAAACGCACACAGAACTTATATACATCAACAGAAATAAAAACGCCCCCCCCAAAAAAAAATGTAGAACGCCAAGGATGAATGTTAAAAACGCCCTCAGTGAGATTGAACACCCATAGAGAGGGATTCGCCCACAGCAAATAAAAAAAACGCCCATAAACAAATGTAAAACACACATAGTAAAATACTTTCCCCCAAAAACATTTTACTATCATCAACAACAACAACGAAATACAAAAACGAAAATTCCAGAAACCCAAATTCATTAACAATTTAACCAAACAAAATTTTCAGAACTACGTCGCAGTAACCATTCCAAACGAAATTGCCGACGGAGTTTTTCAGTGTCACAATTACAAGGACAAGTTGCCAGAAACAATTTAAACTTCATCATTCATAAACGAATTTGCCAGAAATGAGTTTTTCAGCATGACAATACACAGTGAATTAGTCGTAGGGGATGGAGAAGAAAAGAAAATTACAAGGCTGGAGGATTACTCAAGGTGACACATTAAAATTTTGCAGCAACAATTAAAAACAAAACAATCCACTGGATGTAAGCAATTAAAGAACAACCATTTAGCCCAACGATAACCAGCATCAATTGAAATTAAACATTCATCCATGTAGATTTCCATTACATAAGCAGATCTAATCATAACCTAATGCATTCTACTCTACTAAATGACGCGCGTACCTTTTCCCTTTCGACCGCTTCGATTGATGTCCGCGCCTCGATTGATGTCCCGCGCTCCTTGCCGCTCCTGCTTGTCGACCATAGAGAGCTCACTGGTACCTCCCAGCCAATCGCTAGGGGTACTCTGCTTCCCCCTTAGCCCCCCGAGCCGCAAAGGGGCCACACAAGATCCAAAGATAAGACTAGCTTCTCAGCTCGCCTCCAAGGCTGAGCTACCACTCCAATACAACTGAGAAATTCCCAACTCCTCACAAGCAAACAGTCAAGACACAATCCGGCAACGTAACATTACGCTAACCATTCCCCCTTTTCTTCTTCAACTTCCCCTTCTTTTATAGAATTTGAGACCCACCTGCTTTCCCTAAATCACTATTAATTTAAGTTTTAATGACAATCCTCTAAAAATTCTCTTTCGTCCAAGTGTCACTCATCTCCCACGTTTCTCCAAAATTATTTTCCTTAAATTTATTAAAATACTCATTTCCCTCACCCCCCCTAAAGTCGCTCCTAAAATTACTCCTTGGTGTTCCTAGATCCTCTTACACGCTTTTAATAACTTTCCCTAAAATAAGTTGTTATTTTAGTTCATTTTAGAAAGTTATTAATTGTCGATTCCTTTTTTATTTTTACCCTATGTCCCCTACTTTCCTTTTTTCCATTATTAAGTTTCCTTTACAAGTTTCCTTATTTTCTATTATTTGTTCCTTTTCTTCTTTTTTTTCTCCTTTTTAAAAAAAAAAAACCCATAGAGATAAATCGCTTATTAATCTTTTCATTTATATTTCTAAAATCCTAACCTTTGTGCTCCCACACTTTTAATGAATTTTTATTTCTTCTTTATATTTTAAAAACCATGGGTTTCAATTAATTTATCCCCTCATTACTTTACCCCCCTTAATTTAAGAAGAGTTACTAATACTTAGGAGGGTTTTGGTTGATCCCATATGTTTATTTTTTGTAGGGTCCTTTCTGGGGCCATTAATCAAAATTTTATCTTTGAGGCGTTTTAAATTTAGGTTCAGATTAAACTAGGCGACAATTCATTAAAATTAAGTTTTGAGAGTCTCTTAAGTTATGGTCTTGGAGATATCTAGGTTGTCTCATCATCATCATCATCCATGTAGCGTGCCCTTCAGGGCTTCGTGCTCAAGGGTGTATAAACTCATTTCTTACATTTAGCGCTGATGTTCCCTTTAGGATGCACTTTGTTCTCTAAGGGTGCCACTCGCTGAATTGGTTGTTTGGTAGACATCTATAACCCACAGTCCAACCTCGCGGAGTGAACTTGTGGGAGACCTTCAAGGGCTCAGGGATAAGGCCCTCGCCTTATTGCAGCCCTTAGAATCATCATGAGAGGCTGTCGCGATTATTACCCTCGCGACATCTCGTGGATCCTCTCTCTCGACCGGTAATCGTTAACTTACGGTTCGAGCCACGCGGTAGGAGTGCTAGTAGAATGGCGGTATCCACCTCTCCCTCAACAACGTAAATCATGTGGTGGCCCCTTTACTCCATATGTGAGTGCAGTCGACCAAGGGTATCGTCATCTGCATCATCAACCATCATGTCGGTTGTTTCAACAACATATCATCAAATCCAAAAACATCGTAAATAAAATCAACTCAAGTAGCACTCCACGGTGAATCAGGGTCCAAGATTTGATGGAGTACCTCTTCATCCTCAAGGTCACAAACCTGTACACTCAATAAAATGAGTCAATAGCACACCATTTTATGTCAAAGTAAAACATCATGTCATCTATCATGGCATCATCATCAGGATAAATGTTTTGTATCATCATAAAATCCTTATCACTTCGCGAGCAAAGTGTCCTCAAGAATAAGTTTTGTAAATTGCACGGAGGCGGGATGTTACATACACCCCCCTCTTGGCGAGATTAAACTCATCTGAGAGTTTCTGGGTATAAATCTTTTAGAAATAAAAAGTGCCACAATATCGCAAATTACCGCGGTATCATAAAGTGCATCTGTATCAAACAAATGGAAGCTGTTGGTAGCATATCATGTCGTCCTCCAGTCGTAGAGTCACCGGTTATAGCCTCTGGGCCTTGGCTTGATCTACGTTCAGCGATATTAGCTGGCCGAGCAGCGATGATCTATAAAATGTGGAACAAGCTCGGTAGTGATTGCTCCACGTCAGATACAGGAACTCATGTCAATGGCGTGTGTAGGATCACTAATATAATGTCTGAAAGCAGATACATGAAAAACGCCGTTACATACACACCTCAAAGAATCAAGCGAGGCGGTCGATAGGCCACGGGCCTTTTCTCTCCACAATCTTGAAGGTCCCACAAACCTAGGATAAATTTTAGCACCCTTTCCAAAATATATAGAACTCTTATGTGGTTTCAACCACAAAAAATACTCGATCGCCGACCTGTTAACTATAGTGCGACTTCGATTAACATATCAGCATAACTCATCTGTTGATCCTGCGCCTCTTTAATCCTTTGTATTATCGCGGTTTTCATTTTTCTCTTCCATTTATTGGATTTTTTTGGTCCTACCAGGACCCTATATTCAAGCCAATCCCAACTCAAGGGGAATGCGACGCGATTAAGCCCATAAAGAAACTCAAAGCCATCTTAATGGTGCTCTGGTGTATTGTTATGGAGAACTCCTACTAGGGCAAAATTCCTCCCAAGCGCGTTGGAAGATGCATCACGTGGCAGCCAATGTCTTCCAAGGTTTGGTTCATTAGTTATGTCTTTCCGTCAGTCTCTGGGCGATACGCAGTACTAAAGTTAAGTTGAGTTCCAAGGCCTCTTGGAAGCGCTCATCCAAATAGATCCGATGAAGCAGATCCTCGATCGGATGTAATCTATAGGCACGCCATGCATGCAACCTCACAATCTCGCTTATGAAAACTCTCACTATGTCGGGTGCCTAATACGTCATACACAAAGGAATAAAATCAAGACTCTTCGTTAGAGTGTCGACTAATACAAAAATCGATTCGTGTCTCCTTGCCATCAGTGTAAATCCAACTATAAAGTCTATTGATATGACCTCCCATTTCGATTTCAAGATCGCATGTGGTTGAATTAATCCTAACCGGTGTCTATGCTGTGACGCGAGACATCTATTACATTCCCTTTTAGAAGAATAGGGTTTAGGTCTTCCCTCTCATCTTCGCGGCTCAGGTGAGAACCCTATAGAAACTTCTTGATCCTGAGCGAGGCTCATGATCAACATCCTCAATTCTTCGTTTGGCGGTACATAAATTCAACCTCTAAACCTCAATATCCATGTCGTTATCAAAAATCCCTCATATATTGTTACCATCGTGTTTTGTCTGATAAAAATCCTCGACTTCTTTGGCCTGATCATGACCGCAGTAAATTGAGAATCTTCCTCATGCGTTTATCCTAAAGAGGTAAACACCAAAATATCGCGTGGCCTCGGAGCTCAAGGCCATGCCCTCGGTTCCACTATTCTAGCTATGTAAGTAATCTCGAGATTAAAATTGCTCACTAAGCAATGAGTGCCGATAAGCCGTTTATCGCGATTCAGTCGCTAAATGCAAAAATTTGTTCCAGTCCACAATGATCAGTCCTTAATTCAAATTTTCATCCAAGGTAGTGTCTCCAAACCTTTAAAGGCAGCCATATACGATGGCTAATAACTCAAATCATCGCGTCGCTGTAGTTTTCCCTCATACGCTGTAGTTTCCTCGAAATGATGTAAGAAATCACTCGTCAGATCTTGCATCGGACTCGCCCAACCCTTCCCTTGGATCGTCGGTGCATCCAAAAAGTCTGCGTCCATGTCGGGGACCTTTATTATTGGTGTTGTCTTCAACAACTTCTTGAGCCTTCTAAATTATTCTGTGCATTTCTTGGTCTAAACAAACCTCTTTCTTTTCTTATGCAATTCCATGATCAAATTTTCTATCCTTGAAAACCCTTGACAAATCGTCGATAATATCATGCTAAAACCATAAAACTCGCTGCCATGACATTAGGTGATTAACGAGGAGCCATTCCATAATAGCCTCAACCTTAGTTGGATCCAAGGCGATACCTTCGCAGGAGATGACATGCCTAAGTGAGTGATCTCGATTGATAAAAAGAGCATTTGGATCGCTTCCCATATAATTTGTGTTCATTGCAACGGTTGTGATGCACCAGCATAAGTGCCGTCGTACTCCTCGATATAGAAAGTGGAGTAAAAATATATCATCAATGAATACTTGGGCAAACTTATCCAGAAGTATTCGCGGAACACCCGTTCATCAAACTCATGAATACCCACAGAGTTTGTCGGTCAAAAGGTATGATAAGCTCATAATGTCAAATCGTCATCTGCAAAAGCGGTCTTAGAATCATCCTCCTTGATCACGATGGCATTACCACGATGCTTAAAATCAATCTTGGAGAATGCAGATGCACCCTTCATTTTGGTCGAACAAATCCTATTAATTCTTAGGGATAATGATTCTTGATAAACCTTGTTGATTGATGGTAGTCAATAGAAATACCTCCACGATCCGTCCTTCTTCCAAATGAAAATAACTGGGTACACTTCGCAGAACTGCTAAATATCGGTCCAGGTCAACAACCGCCAGGTTTTGACTCTTGCCCTGGCGCTCGGTCAACATCTGATAAAGGCGTTCTCACTATCAGAGTTCGGTCCACACGGTTTTGGGGTCTATGGTAACTCAATTCTCTCTCCGTGACATCGGGTAACTCCTGCGGAAACCGTCATAAACTCTTTCCTGCCGGGAAGATTCTAGACCTTCTTCTACTCCTTTTCATTTAGCGCCAAGGATCGCGCATAAATATTGCACCCCTTAACATACTCTTCCGTCTTGTAAGGAAGAGCCGAACCTCGAGATACTCACGGTTCCATCCTACAATCTACGTCTATGTCTTCATCATGACCATCACCTCTTCGTCTTACAGGTTAGTATAGCCTCATGCATTCCGGCCAATCCATCACAGGTGTCACGACGTCACCGTCCTAAGATCGTGGCGTACAAGTTAACCCTCGTGACAAAATCTCCCAAGTTAAGAATTTACAGCGTAACCTTTCCTCCGACCTTCTGTTTGGCTCCCGGATCCATCTCCACGAAGCTAAACTTCGTCCTATTCATTGCCTTGACCTTAATACTTTTTAGAGCTGTTGCACGAAGTAAACTCTGTAGTACCTGGTTCTATCAAGATACTAAGGGTCTGATCGTGGCGATGCACATTACATGTCTGTTACCGCAGTCGGTAGTGCCTCGCCGCACGGAGGTTATTCACCCTTTGCATTATCCGATGGGCCTTGCCCATATCTCCAACTATAGTGGGTCCTGATGATTCGGCCTCTCTGGCCTTCTCAACCGGACAATCTCATTGTTAATTTGGCTCTCCACATGTCTAGTATGCATTCTTAGGTCTATTTCTCTTGGTCCCCGAAGTAGATTTTGTTGGCCTAGCAGTTTGTGATCTTGGTTTGTTCTATTGAACAGGCGTAAATTGTTGTTGTTGCGGTCGCCGTTGTTGATGGTTTTGTGGTCCTCGATAAGGTGTCATTTCTTTGAAGTGATGCGTCAGAAGATTTTGCAGTGAGCGTCAGGATCCCCTTTGGAAACCCCGCGATATCGACATATGCCTTGCGATTGTCCGAGATCTTCGCGACGTTCCGGATGAACCACGCCTGTTGTTGCCGATTTGGAGTCTGGTTTTGACCCGTGATAAGCTCCTCTGCCTATAAGGTGTCGCGCGGACAATGTGTTACGGGTTTGAGGCATCCTAACCTTTCCGCGGGGCTACCATTGGGCCAAACGAGACGATTGACCTTGATCTTCTCGGTGTTCGGATGTGGAGCATACCTAAGTATCTCTATGAGCCTGGCTTCATACTCTGGTACCATATGAACATTCTGTCGTAAGGCGTTGAACTCATTGGTGGCTGCGGCTCAATGAATTCCTCAAAAGATACCTCTCCCGGAACCGTTCGAGGAACGGTTCCCGCGAAGGCCGCGTTAAAGGCTGTTCAGCTGCGGAAGGGCGTCTTCCACCATAGAAGGCGTTCCCCTTTAGTTGAAGACCATCACGGACCTTCGTAGTGGAGGTGATTATAGTCACGAAGTTCTAAGCACATCGCCATATTCTCAACCATTACTGGCTGACTGCTGCCGTCCGGGGAGCGCAAAGAACTGGGAAATTTTGCAGCTAGCGGAGTTCGGTGAATGCCTACCGATATGACTGAGTCGCGTGGATTGAACCTCTGCTTGGTCTGGTAGCTCGGCCTCGCCGATCTGTCAATCGGTGATCAATGCCTCGGACAATGCTTGTTGAAGAAGACCTCATCATCAGACCATGTCTCAATGGCCATGCACAGTCTATCGAGGCCTGCTCACCTTCAGGTTTAGACCTCGGTGATGGATGCCTCTTGGGCGTCACCAGCTCTTCTTTACCAGTCGTGCGCCTCCGCAGTGATCCTCTAACCATGATTACCTTGCACGCACGCAATCAACTCGATCCGCAAAAGTATAACCAATCTAATCATGTCAACGAAAACCTTGGAGAATCAATGATTAGAACTAGCTCACGATGCCATATGTAAGACCCACCTTATTCACGAAACAACTTTCGATACTTGGTGCCAGATTTTTTGATTAAAGGTTATGTATTGTGTGTGTTATGTAAAGATGAATGAACATGTATGACTCGTCCCGCACGACTGACTAACATGGCGCAACGAATGAACCTCGTAAAGATAAGTGCTGTAAGTAAGTACGCAAATAAAGGCGACCCGGAACATAAGGCACATTGACATTATAAAGACATCTTGGGTTATGCCGCAGTCTGAACCGAAGGAATAATCCATGGTAGTAGATCTTACACTATTACCTGGCACAACGAGGCGTTTAATCTTAGTCCCTCTGGGAGTCGGATAGGCTCCGGCCCGTGCTGATGAGGCTTTGTGTCTGGCGTAGATTATTAATGCAAGATTGGAACCCTACCTTTAAAGGGCGCGAGACTCTTGATATGGCATTGGATTCGTTACACAGAAAAATCACACACGGAACCTCTCCTAAGGAAGCTCTTAGAGGTGTCTACATCCTTTGATACAACAAACAGCGATTAAATGGTGCGGTAAAGCACCACAATAATTAAATGAACAACCACGTTCTCTATGGAATGCACAAGTCAAAAGGACTCCGACAATGGCCAACCCAATAATTTAAAGGAATAAGTATGTCTAGGACTCATCTGTGATTGATCACAATCCAAATACTCCACTAAAATTTCACTAACCGACGAGTGTCTTAAACATAACGTAAGTCCAATTAATTTCAAATTTCCAAATACCTAAACATAACAAGTGAAGGTACTAGGTTCGACCTTACATTTTATTGTTAGCATCAATCAGGAACTACACTGACATCACCATAAAGGCTAGCATCATTCATTACCATATAAGGACCTTGCAAACTCACTTACTAATTTCACAATAAAATTACAAGACATCACCATAGCGCTAGCATATCATTATATTTACAATAAAAAGGGCTTCGCAATTTCACTAACTGATTTCCTAGAAATTACATTGACATCATTATAGCGCTAGCAAATTATTACATTTACAATATGAGACTTTGCAATTTCACTATCTAGTTCCTAAAAATTACATTGTATTCATTGTAAACTTATTACATTTACAATGTAAGGACTTTACAGTTTCTGCTATCTAGTTTCCTAAAACTACATTGACATCAATTACAATTGCTAGCATATCTTTTGATTTTCAATATAAGACTTTTTGCAGTTTCACTACATTGACATCCTCTGATGGCTATGTCGTTTCCTTCATATCACGAATTGTCGCTTAGTGGCGAATTAAGGATTGGGGAATTGTATCTTATGTTTATTGCTTTCAACGGTGAAACCATCAAAGAAACTGTCCACAAACAAATTCCTTTATAAAGAGTAGTAGATGTAAATTCGCTAGATAAACTTCATTATTATTATCCAATACATTAGTTGTTGGACATAATAAGTTAATTCAATAGGAAACATATTAGCATGCAATTTAACTAAGATGGCTTTCACTACAAGACACCATACGTAAATTATTCGATGATAGCCTTGTAACTTAAATTCAAATGGGAAAATAATATAAAATGGATTGTCGAGGAATCTCGTAACTAAACTTTCCATTCTAAGGGATGAATAAATCAACTCTTAATTTTAGCATCCGGCAACACCTTTTAACATTACACAATATCTATTTTAAAGCATAGGGAAACGAACTACTTCAATGCCTAAATAAATACAAACACAGGTGTAATTTAAGGTTCTATCCCAACAACCAATGCACAGGTGAAATTAACTTACTCTGTCAATGATAGCGCACATACTGTCGCGTATCATACAGTCTTAAGAGCCCGAAGAGTAGGGGTTACCCTCTATAGTCATTAGGGGTGGTCAAGCCCCGATTGCAGTGGAACGACATCATCAATTTTGGTGGAACCAGAACTTCTCACCAATTTGCCAAGGGCAGACAGCAAAACTTGGGGAGAAAAAAATGAAATCGCAGAGAAATAACACTCCAAACGCAGAGATCAATCAATCTATTATTGTTGCAGCAGTGGAAGCAATTATGTAGCAATAGTAGAAATGTGTTGTGTGACATGTAGATTTCATAGCTACATAATTTAATACTACTAGGAGGATTTAGTAACACAAAAAATCAGCAGCACCTGGTCGTAAATACGCCCTCTTGGATAAGCCCGGCCCAATAAACCTCACGTTATAAAACACCCACACCTTTGCATAAGCGCTGAGAACTTATATACATCAACGGAATGCAGAGTCTTAGAACACCAAAGAATTTGAATGTTAAAATGCCCTCGGTGAGTTAGACACCCACAGGAGGAGGTTAAGCCCCACGATGATAAAAAAACCTTACATAAACAAATGTAAAGCATAGTAGGTACTTTTCCCCAAAGCGTGTTTACTATGTTAATAACAACAATAGCGAAATTACAAAGCGAAGAAAGGTCCGAAGCCAAGTTCATTAACAATTGAATTTAACCAAATTTTGAATTTCATCATGATAGCCATTTCAAATAGAGAATTTCTTGAGTTTTGATATCACAATTACAAGGACCATAAGTTAGCCAGAAACAATTTTAACCTGGCATCATTCATAAACTGAATTTTCGAGCGGGAAGTTTAGCGCTGATATTACCACGATGGGCGATTGGCCCAAGTAGGGATGGAAAGAAATTACAAAGTGGAGAGTTACTCAAGGTGACCTGATAAATTTTAAACGATTAAAACACAACCAATCCGGCTGGATGCTAAGCAATTAAGAACAACCATTTATCCCAGCGATAACCAACCTTGATTGAAGTTAAACATTCATCCATCTAGATTTCCATTACATAGCCTAATGCATTTTCTACTCTCTACTAAAGTAGCATTGCACCTTTTACCTTTGTTAGCTACTCGGAGTTAGTGTCGCTCCTTTCCACTCCTTTAGGTAGTAGAGGCTCACCGGTACCTCGGTAATCACTAGGGGCTCTACTTTATATAGCCCCAGGGCATGAGGGGCCACACAAGATGCAAAGATAAGACCCCAATACAAATTTCGCCTCCAGAAATTTTGAGCTACCACTCCAATCTGGTGAGAAATTCCCAGCTCCTCTGAAGCAAACCAATCAAGCCTACCACAATCTGAGCGTTACGCTAACCATTCCCCCTTTTCTTCAACCTTCTTTTATGATTTGGGGCCCACCTAGTTTTACATTTCTAAATCACTGTGAATTTAAGTTTTAGCCAATGATCCTCTAAGATTCTCCATGCGTCCAAATTAATGCATCCCCACGTTTCTCCAAAATTATTTTCCTTAAATTTATTAAAGACTCATTTCCCTCACCCCCTAAATTAAGCTCCTAAAATTACTCCTAGGTGTTCCTAGATCCTCTTACATGCTTTGAATAACTTTCCCTAAAATAAGTTGCTAAATTTAGTCCATTTTAGAAAGGATTTTAATTGTCGGTATTTTCTTTTTACCCTGTGTCTCCTACTTTCCTTTATTAAGTTTCAGCTGTACAAGTTTCCTTATTTCTATTATTTGTTTCCTTTCTTTCTTTTTTTTCTCTCCTTTTTTTTTTTTTTTTTTTTTTTTATTTTTAAGAAAAAATATATAAATGGTGCTTATTAATATTTTCATTATATTTCTAAAATCCTAACCTTTGTACTCCACACTTTAATAATTTTACTTCTTCTTTATATTTTAAAAACCATGGGTTTCAACTAATTTATCTCACATTACTTTACCCCCCCTTATTTTAAGAAGACTTTAACTAATACTTGGGAGGGTTTTGGTTTGCGTCCTTATGTTTATTTATTTTTTGTAGGGTCCTTTCTTAGGGCTAATCAAAATTATCTTAGGGATGTTTAGGGCGGTTTTCAGATTTGGACTGGGCGAAAATTCATTAGGGGATTCGTTTTGATAATTTCTTAAGGCATTAAGGTCTTAGGGTCATCTAGGTTGCCTCATGATCATCATCCATGCGGCGTGCCCTTGATTTCGTGCTCCAAGGGTGCCACTCGCCTCATTTTTCTTCTATTGCTTGTGACGTGCCCTTGGGATCACATTACGTGCTCCAAAGTACCACTCCTGCTTATGTGTGTGTTTCTTGCAGCGTGCCCCTTAGGATGCACCACGTGCTCGAGGGTGCCACTCGTAGGCTTAATTTATTTAGTAGACATCTATAACTGAGTAGGTCAACGCTTCATTGAACTGTGGGAGACTAATGAAATACAAGGAATAAGACCCCTTGTGCATATAGAATCCTTGCCATTGAAGCGGTATGTGAGTCTGTCCTCACGGTATCGTGGATCCTCGAACTAGGTAATGTCCCGTTAACCCTGATTCGAGCCATAGAAGTGAAATTATAGAACATTAAGCGAGGTACATTGTCCACCTCAACCTCTGGAAATCCTTCATGGCCCTTCTCCGCATATCTCTTGAGTCTGGTGGCCAAGTAATATTTTTGCATCACCAGCCATCCATGTGTGGCCCCTTTACTCCATATGTGAGTCTGGTCGGCAAGCTATTGTCAGCCTGCATCATCAACCATCATGTCAGATCATGTCAACAACATATCATCAAATCAATAACTATCCTGGTAAATAAATCAACTCAAGTAGCACACTCCCTGACTCAATCCGGAGTCCAAGGGTTCCGTCGATGCCTCTGCATCCTCCAGGTCAAAAACTCTGCACACTCAATAAAACTGAGTCAATAGCACCTGTTTATATCAAAGAAGTAAAACATCATGTCATCTATCATGACGCATCATCATCAAGGATAAATGTTTTATCATCATAAAAATCCAGATCACTTGCGAGCAAGTGTCCTCAAAGAATAAGTTTTGTAAGTGCGCCAGAGCGGGATGTTACATTGATAAGACTTCGGTGGGCTCTAATATGCTTATAAACATCTCAAAAAGAGACTTACAAAAATATAAATATACTTTATGAAGATTTTGAAAAGACTTTGTTCGGATTTAATATGGTATCTGATATAAATATGATAAAGATAATAAAAAAAAAACAAATTAAATATATCATATGCATATTTTGAAAAATAATTGATGTAAATATCTTGAAAAAATTTTGCAATGATCTAATAAGATCTAATATGAATATGGTAGAGATGATAAAAAATGGATGTACACAAATATGGGATATGAAGATTTTGAAAAATTGTTGATGTGGAGATTTTGAAAAGATTTTGTTGGGTTCTAATATGGTATTTAGTTTTTGAGTTTTCAAAGATATTTGGTTGGTCAGAAGAAAATGGAGAATGAAAAGTTAATAAATGTTATTTTTTAAATATTGTTTTTTAAAATATGGAGTAATAAGTATTTCGATACAAAGTATTTAATGTTCTGTATGTTGGATTGTATATTGTTGGATTTAAATAACATTAGATTCAATGATGCACAACCCAACATACAAAACATTAAATGCTTTATAACTAGGTGTTTATTACCCACCGCTTCAAAATATAAAGAAAAATAGCTTCAAATATGGTTGAATCGAATGTTCAAAATATAGATTGATTGGATTATTAAAAGACTACAATGGATCTCGCTTTCGTCATTTTGCAAGAGATTGTAGAGATCTCACTTTCATCATTTTGAAAGAAATATTGTAGAGAGAATGTCAATAATTGAAATACACTAAGACAATTTGTAAGTAGAAAACGTCAATAATTGAGACATATGGGACATATTGTTTAGGCATAATATTGCATTTTATTTTTTTGGGATTAATAGCATAAATTTTATTGTTTAAAGGAATGCATTGTGTTGCTTTTAGTTTTAAGTATTTTTTAGAAATTTGTGTAAGGAATATGTTTTTGTCCACAATCTTGAACATTTTCAAGGGTTTAGTTAAAATTTCTGTATGGAATATTAAAGTGATAAGCTTTTATCGACAATCTTGTACATTTTCAAGGTTTTGGGTAAAAAACTTTGTACAGTTACAAAGTTTTAAGTAATGAATTTGTTACTTTAATATTTCAAATTAAGCTTTAAAAAATGCTAAATTTCTACTATGTTGCATGAATTGTAACCATACCATACATTCTCATAAGGTTGTAACCATGCCATACATTCTCATAAGGTCACACAAGGATTAAGCAATGAAAAATAAGTGATACATTTGAAAATAGATGTAACATGTGATTTACATTATGTTTTTGGATGGTGTGTTGTGCTTTAGTGCCAAACAAACTATTTGTTTAATCATTATTCCTATAAGAGAAATGAAATTGGAAAAATTAATTATATTAAGTGATGTGAAATTAAATTGTAAAAGTTTGATATATTTAAGCAAGTGATTTAGAAATAAATTATAAAATTTCAATATATTTAGATAACTAGATTATTTATTTTGAATTAAAAATTGATATCCAAAAAATGAAAAGGTTTTCTCCTTTTGGATGGCTTGATAGCTATAAAAATATAAAACAATGATAAGATCAAATAGCACGTTTCACTTACAAGTTCCAAACACTAGATTTGAAAAGGTTAAATAAAACATTTAAAGTTCCCAACACCGCACTTTAATATGAAGAGAAGTTTGTTACAATGATCTAATAAATTAGAAATTCCAAACACCACACCTAGATCTGAAGAGGGGTTTTCTACAATGATCCATATCTATAGGGAGTTTCCTAAAATGATCTAATGTTTTATTAGAAACCAAATAAAAATTTTCAACATTACTTATATAATTAAATGTGAGGATTATAAATAACTATCTTTGGAAAATAACAAAGCATTATGCCAATAGTCATTTAAATGTACAAAATGTGAGGATTATAAATAATTATTTTTGGATAATAACAAAGCATCATGTTAATAACCATGTAAATGTCCACTAAAAAATAAATATTAATTTTGATATCATTGTTACTTTAATGAAAATTCTCTCAATATTATTTCCTCCAAACACACACAA
>SNQJ01S0083088.1:22643-34978 GCA_010110895.2 Picea sitchensis
ATGAAAAAAAAAAAAAAAAAAAAATTAATAAATATGGAAGTCCCCAAAGAATTTCCAAGAACATAGACATACCATCAACAAGAAAATTGTCTTAAAAAGACAAAATGCATACCATCAACACGAAAATTGTCTCTCAAATTTCTCATAAATGCAAAAGACGACCAGATTCAAACCTATAGTTTGAGCTCGAATCTTTCATGATAAGGATGAAAGCACTTAGTTAGTTTTCAAGATAATAATTATAATCATGATGAAATAGAAAATTTCATGATAAGATGCATGCACTTGATTGGTTTTGAAGATGATGATAATAATAATTATGATGGAAAAGAAATGATAAAATTAAGAATAATAATTATAACAATAATAATAATTGAGATTGTAAGAAAGAAAAATAAAATTGGAGGTGATTTTAAAGTGGAGATGGTTAGAAAGGAAAATAAAATCGAATGTTATCATTGGACATGGAGTCTAATCCACTCATTGAATAGATTTTTTTATTTATTTGATTATTAAATTCTCCATACATATTTTTGGACAATCCTTGGAAACCATCAATTTAGGGTATCTGGATTATACAAATTTTGGATTATACAAAATTCATAGAGAGACTAAACTAGTTCTAGATATAGCCTAAGTATTGAAAATTAGATTAATTAAAACATACATATAAGGTAAGAATTTAAAACCCTAAGATATTTAAATGCAATATTAAGTCGTAGCTTTAAGAAAATCACAAATAAACAAAATAGATATTGATCATGCCTTGCTTGCATTGTTGACCTTGCAATAGTCATTTCTTAAATCAATTTTTCATGTCAAATCCCTTCTATATTGACCCTAGAGTAATATACAGAAGAAGTAGAGAAGAATACAAACCAAAATTGAATCAATAATCATTTTCATTTCATTTCCAACTATGCAAAATGAGAGTGACACCCTCCTTAAATAGATAGAGACATCATCAAAACCATACAAAGAAAACCATGAGTTATAATGAAACCATGTACTCATACCATGTTCTAGAGTAAAACCATGATAAAATATCATGTGATAGAGTAAAACCATCTGAGAAAACCATTGGAGGTTACAACAAATTCCTCAAAGTTGAGAAAATAACATCTAATTTCACACTTTTGGGTCAAAAACATACCCTGCAACAAGGAATCTGGCTAACTAACCCAAAACATCATGCAACAAGTCATTCACACATGTGATAATGGGTAGAAGATGAGGTATTCCCCTTCAAGAATATTCTATGGGATTCACATGCATGGCTCCAAAACACAACAATCTTTTTTGTGTGGCAAATTCCAATATTATAACTTGGTCATTTTTTTCTAATTTTCTATTATAACCTCATTTCGTAAATCCCCCGGAAATTTTGCACCCAAAAATACAAGGAGAACACTTTGTAGTAGAGGTTTTTATGGAACCTCCCCGAAAAAAAAAAAACCCTTATATGTTTATAGTAGAGGTGTTTAGAAGAGGCGGGCGACCAGAGGTTTTTGTAGAGTTTTTTAACACTGGTGCACCTCAATTGACAGAACACACTGGTGTTCTTACAAACATAATGTCCCAGTACTTAACAAAAAAATCAAACCAATGACCACTATTAATATAAAATGTATCATGGTGGTCAATGATAATCTAAGCATAAAGGTGCATGTATAACAGATGCACTAGATCAAGTTAGAAAAATTGGTTATTCAATAAAAAATAATTAAAAAATCATAAACCTTCCATAGTGTGCTTAAAAACCCATACAACACTGGTGCATCTACAATAGTGGTGCAATGGAAAACAATTACGGTGCACTTAATAGTACTATAACATCGATTTTATTAATAAATACCCAAAAATACATACAATGCATTACTCATACTAAAATGCACCGATGAATCCCTATATATTGCACACAATTTTAGGGTAAAATAAAACAACTATATCGATGGGTTAAATACAAAGAACACTTTGATGCATCTTACTATCGGGCACACCATGAAAGGGTAAAAAAAAAATACCAAGCGAAATTTCATTATCACATTTTTTTATATGCTTCCAACCTCTAGCATAAGAATTGTTTTTCACCTTCCTTCTACGACCACTTCATTTATAGTGCTCTACACTATTTCTTCCTCAGTGCCCTTGTAGATTTTGTACATTTTCCAATTTTAGAAAAAAGTTGAAAATTTCATTTTTCCTCTACGAGAAAACCATGCCTCCTCAGGCGAGAAAAGACCAGGTAAATTATTTGTTACCTCATTATTTTAATTTTCATCCCATAAAAATTTTAAATTGGTCTTAAATTTGACATTTTATCAATTTAAAAAAAAATGAACAGTGTGTTTCACACGTTCAACTTGTTCTAGACTACGGTGCATCCTATGAATTTGCAAGAAACTCCACACATGGTTTGTCCTATGAATTAAAAAGAAGCAACAATAGAAAATATAATACATTATTACCCTCATATATGAGGGTGAGGGTGAGGGTGGGGACGGGGAGATTAATGGAAAAAACATTTTAATGTTTTCTCTATTATTCCCCCTATATGAGGGTAATAATGTATTAAATTTTTTCTCTATTAATTCCCCCACCCCAGTGGGGGGATTAATATAGAAAGAATAATATTTTTTCATCTATTAATCCCCCAATCCCCACCCTCATACGAGGGTGTGAGGATTAATAAATAAAACATTATTATGTTTTCTCTATTAATCCTTCCACCCCCCACCCTCATATAGGGGTGTGATGATTGATAAATAAAACATTATTATGTTTTTTCTATTAATCATTTCACCCGCACACCCACCCTCATACAATGCACCGCTAAACAATAAGCATCACACACCGATATTGATCCAAAAAGGATCCGGATAAGACTAAGGATAACTCATAATTCACAAAAGCAACTCAGGAACCTCAGAATGGCCTCAACAGACAAAGAAAGGGAAAAAATTCAAATTCCTCAAAACTCAATGAAATTGGCATCATCATGGAGAGTGCGACACAATATTTCCAACGACGTAAATGGATCGTCAAATGGAGTTATGGATCAAAAGATATTCCCAGTCAAATTTTTGGTCAACTTAGCCCAGTCAGCAGGGATGATTCAACATCGATACTACTGACATTAGCATCAATATGGATGAAGTAAGAATTCGTAGAGTGTATGTGGCACACACAAAGGATGACACATGTCATGTTGACATCAACATGGTGATGTGGCAGCACCAAAGGTTGCCATGTGTCACACATTTTTGACACTTTTCGGTCAACAAGTGGACCAATGAGGAAGTGCCACGTGGTAGTCTATACAAACATGTGGAAGGTCGTACAGGACATGGCATACATGTGGAATCCATACGATACATGGAAGGATGATGTGGCAAACAAGTGACATGGAAGGGTGATTATATAGGTGAATGACGTGGGCCAATGGTTGGCTTCCATGTGGCCCAGTCATGGGCTACCACGTGGCATTGGGAAAATTCCCAATGAGGCCCTGTAATCGAATTTTCAAAAATTAAAAAGAAGGCCCACCAAATCTGGAGGAGGTCCCACCAAATCTGGTGGCCAACCTTATGTATCATCCAATTATGAAAAATCTAAACAATAAATCCAAACTTGGCAGCAGTTCAAACCACATATATATATGTTGTTATAACTACAACCCAAAAGGGGAGGCCCATGGGATCGAACCCAAGACCTCCCCCCAACCAAATGCTTTAGATATCATCTGCCAACCATTGAGCCAAACATATTTGTTGGTTAGTCCTCCCAACATTAAATTTAAATGCTGAGTTTTTCCACATATGGGAGGAGGGAGATCGAAGGTACTTTCAAGCATGTTTTTCAAGGTGAAGTACAATGAATTAATTGCAGGTTGCAGGCACAAAAACTGAGACAATATTTCTCATGGTCCTGGGAGTGCCAGAGTCACATTGAGGTGTGGAGACAATCATTTTCGGGTAATTCGACTCCATGAATTCAATGGTGTTTTTTGTTTTCTGATCCGAGCAAAGCTTTTGCATCTTAATTCCATAATGAGGTATACTTATGTATTTTTCCAAATTATGTTTCTGAGTTAATAAAAAGGCCTACCCATTTGAGAGAAGGACTCAGAGATGTAGTCCACCAGGGACGAACTCCATTATCAAGTTTTTGTGTTCAGATTTGATTCTTATGTCTCTTCATTATTGAGCTTTTCCTTATTTATGGTGCACTTTAATTTATGCTCATTTAATAAAATTATTTATAAGTCACTTCGATGAAAATATCTCGGATCATGTTGGTGTCAGAGCAGTCAACTTTGACTTGAATTGTTGAGTGTGAATGCTTACTAGGGCCAAGCATAAGCATGATGAAGGAAATTTTAAGGATTTCAATCCTAAATTTGGTCGTGCATCCGGAAGGAAGAAAATGGTAGAAGAGGACAAGCGTGATGAACATGAGAAAAAATTCCATAAGGTCTTTTATTGCATCTCATAAATGGTCGAGCGAATGTATTGGGACTACGAGAAGAGGATGAAGAAGAAATGGAATAAAAATGAAGCACAAGTTGATGATAATGCTTCAGTGAATCAAGGGGCTAGAGGACACCCTCCTAAGTCTCCATCATCACCCTCCATCATCACCATCAAGTTCTAGCTCTTATTCCTCTAATCATTTTTATCATTCTCATCATTCTAGCCATAAGTATTATTTTAAGAAACCATTATTAAAGCTTGATGTAAAATTTTCTTTACCTATGTTTAATGGAGATGCTAATCCTGAAAAGCTAGATAATTGGATCCGATAAGTTGAAGTATATTTTCGTGTCCAACGAATTGATGAATAGGAAGTCAAAGTGAAATTGGCTTCTCTTTGGTTGGAAGGCACCTCTCTCGTATGGTGGGAGAGAAATCTTCAAGACATAAGTAAGTGTGGTAATCCTCTTTCCTCATGGTCGGAATTTAAATCAGCGATAAGGAAGCAATTTTATCCATTGGTTTATTTACATAAAGTCATGATGGAATGGTAAACTTTAAGACAAAGTAAAGGTCAAACTGTACAAAGTTTCACGAAAGAATTTAGGAAGAAATCTCTTGCATTAAACATTCCTTTGGATTCTTATGAAACTTTAATGAAGTATATTGGCACAGTTCACAGTTATATTTGTCATACTTTTCTATTGTTTAACCCCACCAGTCTTGACGAAGTTTGTGTGCAAGCCACTCACCTTGAGAACATGGGAAAGCATGTTCAAGAAGATCCCACAAAGAAACCTTCAAATCTCCCACATACGCAGATTAAGAAGTTTAAAAGGAAGGACAAAAATACCTCCACTGTAAAGAGAGAAGAAGGAAGACCATCTTGCACTCATTGCAAGAAGAATGGTCATGATGATGAACACTGTTGGAAACTACATCCAGAGAAAAGATCGAAGCAGTTCGATTGAAAGGGGAAGACAAAGACCATTTCTATAGTGCAAGAAGATCTTGGTTCCGATTTAGGAGACAAAGGAAAGATCACAACGGTTGGAGTATAAGGTAAAGATTCCCTTCATGATAATTAAAATTCCTATAATGAATCTCATGATGATGAAAGAAAGAGGAATGAATTATTTCATATAAGAGTTGTATCTAAATAGACTAATATAAATACATCATTTGATCAAGGTTCCCATGTAAACTTGATATCTGAAGCACTTGTCAAAAAGATGGGTCTTGAAGCTAAACCACATCCAAATCCTTATCCTCTTAGTTGGGTATGTGAGAAAGAAAAACTTAAGGTCACCAAGAAATGTAGGGTCAGATTTTCTATTGTTCCAAGTTGATTGATGAAGTGGATTTGGATGTTGTATCACTAATATATGTGGCATAGTGTCGGGGAGTCCTTATCTTTATGATAGAAAATTCGTCTTCTTTAATCATGAGAAAAAGTATCACCTTACTAAGGGGGGAGTGGAATATCTTGTTAGATCCCATAGCATGAGGGTAAACACAACACTTGTTAGTGCATGACAAATGAAGAGGCTCATAAACACTAATAAGAAATATGTACTCATGGTCGTAAGGGAAAAAGATGTTGGAACATCTGATGCTTTTCAAGGATGTGATCCTTATCATAAGAAGGAATTAATTGATATTGTTTCTAAGTATGATGATATTTTCTAGGAACTAGATGGATTACCTCCTAACAGGGAAATCCAAAATGAAATATGTCTTTAGGAAGATTATCCTCTTCCTAATGTGGACATGTACAGGATGTCAGTTTTAGAGATGACAAAGATTAAAAAGAATGTACAAGGCTTATTGGATCAAGGGGTCATGAGGCCCAACTCACCTCCTTGTGGTTCTCTGATCGTGATGGTTCCAATGAAGGATGGCACATGGCGAATGTGTGTCAATCACCGGGACTTAAATAAAATCACGGTGAAAAATATATACCCTCTTCCTCGTACAGATGATTTACTTGATCAGTTAAAGAATGGTTTTTATTTCACTAAGTTGGATTTGTGCAATGGATACCATCAGATCAGGGTTGCAAAACAAGATGCATGGAAAACCTCATTTAAAACCAAAGAAGGATTTTTTGAGTGGTTAGTTATGTCATTTGGGATTTATAAATCTCCAACAACCTTCATGCGTGTGATGAATGATGTATTCATGCCATTTCTATATGATTTTTTGATTGTATATTTAGACGACATTCTTATATTTAGCGGGACTTGAGGTGAACATGTAAGGCATGTAAAGAAAGTATTTTATACTTTGCAACGAGAAAAGTTGTATGTGAAATTGTCCAAATGTGAATTTGGTAAGATTGCAATTGTGTACTTAGGTCATATTGTAGGAGGAGGACAATTGAAAAATGATCCTTCCAAGATTGATGTAATTGTAAATTGGCCTGAGCCCAAAAGTGTAATAGAAATACAGAGCTTCTTAGGTGCATTCCAGTACTAGAGGAGATTCATTTCAAAATTCTCCTTTATATAAGCTCCTTTGCATACTTTAACCAGTGTGAAGAACACTTTTCAGTGGGGAGGAAAGAAACAAAATGATTTCGACACTTTGAAGGAAAATATCAGTACCGCACCAATATTAGTACTGTCGAATATTCAACAGCCCTTTGAGATCGAGACAGATGCCAATGGGTATGCCATGGGTGCATTATTGATGCAATGTCATAAGCCTATATGTTACTACTCTGAAATTTTTAACCAAGTTGTTTTTAACTATCCTACATATGATAAAGAGTTGTATACATTAGTTCAAAGAGTAAAGAAATGGAAGCACTACTTGTTAGGGAAGGAAATTGTTATAACCTAGGTCTACACCGCTGCCCCTCCTCTCTCATTTCCCTATGCCTTCATCAAATTTTTCCTCTTCTGGTTGGCGAAGTCGATTTCCCATTACTAAGTGACTTGGTTTTTTATCATTTCTTTTTTGATTGAGCTTCCGTGCATTTTGTTTCTATTTTTCTTGAGCAATAATTACATGTCCTGATTTGGTTAGGAATTTGTGTTATCATGTTTTCCATTGATTTAGCTCACAGTAGGTCGAACAAGTCCTTTGTTTTCACATGAAATGTCCAAATAAAAACACAATTCAAAAGAAGTCAATTTCAGGCTTAGCATTTAAGCCAAACAATCAGGCCAAATCTTCAATGGAGAAGATCCAACAGTTGACGCTAATCAACAGCTCTTGCGCATTCAGAGTCTCAAACTCACATGGGGTTCAACAGGATTGACTTCGCGACTTCAGAGTTCAAGTGTCCGAACTTTCCATTGGTTCAAATCTTCTGAAGTTCTATAGCCCCGAAGTGCCAGAGTGGGCCCTCACCACCATGTCACTCTAGTAGTTCGTTCATTTGGGAGATTTAGATGCAGAGAAAACCCAGTTCTCTGGAGCTCTCAAGCATCGAAGTTTTGAAGTTCCGAAGACATGTTTCACTCATCCGCCAGGACTTGTGGGGCTCATCTGTGGAGACACGTGGATTCCATATGGCCCTGACATGTAGAACTCATTTATGGTCATTTGGGTCCCATAATCCGCTTATTTTTTAGTGATACATGTCACTCGCCTTATGTGACACATCAATAGCCATGACATCATATGACATCAGGACACCACGTCACTTCACAACATTGTCACTTTGGGAGGATATGCATCCTATGCGCTTCGAAACTTCCAAATGTCGAATTTATGAAGTTTCTCACCCGCATTTATTTCATATTTGAAATGTTTAAAAGGGGCTCCAAACAAGGAACAGAGAAACTACACGTCCAGAATCCATAAAGCCGCAACACAACTTGCTTCTGTCCTCAAAAATTTAAGTGGGGGAAAGACATGACCACACTTCTAGTTGTCTCCAGTGGCCTCCAACAACGTGCATGCATGCCATGATCGATACAGAGCACAGTTCGGTCACTATTGGTCATTTCTGTCAGATCTTTGTTCACTCCAATGCAAGCATCAATATTATATCATTTCAAGTAGTAGTTTTCAGTTATTTAATTGCTAGAGTCTTTTAGTTTAAGGAATAAAAAGTGGTATTCTATGTGTGATAAGAACCACTCCTTAGTTAAGTCAAGTTCTAAGTATTCGTTAACATACTCCAATAGTGTGTGTTAGTTATGTTAACAAGTTGTTTTACAGCCGAGGTGTAGAGCTAAGCCTCAATTCCACATTGGTCGAGTGCCTCTGCATTTATGATAAATATGCAGTTTATGTATGTTTTGGAGGTTTAGGATTTTAGGGAAAGAAATAAATACAATAACTGGTCAGACCTATTTTGCGCATGGACTAAAGCTCTCTACCTAGTGAAGATACTATTGATGACAGTGTGTTTGTGTCCAAATTCGTATGTATTTCTTATCTTGAATACAGTTTTGATTTGTGCGAAGTACATTTCTTTTCCTTCAACTATTGTGTAACTTGTCTTTATTAATATGCAACCTGTGATAATAGCTATTCTTTGATGAAGATTTGTTTTGATTGCAACATGTGGGAGTAATTGTGTTTTTTGATACATGTTTAATGCCTTGAAATGATATTTTAAGTATTAAACTTCTTGCAACAGATTATTCATTGAGTGGCTTGTTGTTTCCCTTTGTTGTTTTTTTTACCCCTATTATTTCACTTGTCTGTCATTAGACGTTGGTCCTAAATTCTACACCTGACTGCTAAAGGGTAGAGCTAGGCCACCTCAAGTTTAGAATAGTTGGTTTTTTGGGCCTTTTTTGGTTAGTTACAAGGTTGGTTTTACCAAGAAAATAGCATGGTTGGGTTGGCAAAATGATATGGATGAGGGTCCTCCTTGGCTAGTGGCACACTAATGACAGACAAGTGAAATAATAGGGGTAACAAAAAAACAAAGGGAAACAACAAATCACTCAATGAATAATCTGTTGTAAGAACTTTAATACTTAAAATATCATTTCAATGCATTAAACATGTATCAAAAAACACAATTACTTGCACAAGTTACAATAAAAAAAAATATTCATCAAAGAATAGTTGTTATCACATGTTGCCTATTAACAAAGACAAGTTACACAATAGCTGAAGGAATCTAAATGTACTTCACACAAATCAAAACTGTATTCAAGATAAGAAACACATATGAATTTGGACACAAACACACTATCATCAATAGTATCTTCACCAAGTCGAGAGATTTAGTCCATGCCCAAAATAGGTCCGACCATGTGTTGTATTGATTTCTTTCCCTAACATCCTGAACCTCCAAAACATACAAAAACTGCATATTTATCAAAAATGTAGAGGCCCTCAACCAGTGTGGAGCTGAGGCTTAGCTCTACACCTCGATTGTAAAACAACTTATTAATTTAACTAAAACACACTACTGGAGTATGTTAATGAATACTTTGAACTTGAATTAACAAAAAGGAGTGGCTCTTATCACACATAGAAGACCACTTATTATGCCTTAAACTAAAAGAGTCTAGCAATTATATAACTGAAAACTGCTACTGGCAATGATATAATATTGATGCCTACGTTGGAGCAAACTAAGATCTGACATAAATGACCAAGAGTGATAGAACTGAGCTCTGTATTGATCATGGCATGCACGCGTGTTTTTGTAGGTCACTGGAGACAACTGAAATGTGTGGTCGTGTCTTTCCCCCACTTATCTTTTTCAGGACAGAAGCAAGTCGTGTTGCGCCTTTCTGGAGTTTGAACGTGTAGTTTCCCCGTTCCTAGTTTGGCGCCCTTTTTAAACCTTTCAAATATGAAATAAATGTGGGTTATCCACTTCAGAAATTTGACATTCAGAAGTTTAGAAGCACAAAGGATGCATATCCTCCCGAAGTGACAATGTTGTGAAGTGATGTGGTGGCCTGATGTCATATGATGTCATGGTTTTTGATGTGCCACATAAGGTGAGTGACATGTGTCACTCAAAAATGAGTGGATGATGGGACCCAAATGAACAAAAATGAGTGCCACATGTTAGGGCCAGATGGAAGCCACGTGTCTCCACGAAGGAGTGCCACGTGTCTTCGAAGATTTGTCACTTCGTAGCTACAAAGAAATGGGTTTTATCTGCATCTAAATCTCACAGATGAACAAAATTTTGGAGTGATGTGGAGGTGAGGGCCCACTTCGACACTTCAGGGCTCCAGAACTTCGGAAGATTTGAACCAATGGAAAGTTTGGACACCCGAACGCTAAAGTTGTGGAGTCAATCCTGTTAAACCTCGTGTGAGTTTGAGACTCTGAATGTGCAAGAGTCATTGCTCTGTGTTGACTGTTGGATCTTCTCCATTGAATATTTGACCTGACTGTTTGGCTTAAATGTTAATCTCGAAATTGATTTCTTTTTAATTGCATTTTTCTTTGGACATTTCATGTGCAAAAAAAGGACTTGCTCGACCTACTGTGAGCTCAATCAATGGAAAACACGATGACAAGAATTATGAACCAAATCAAAACATGTAATTATCACTCAAGAAAAACAGAAACAAAATGCACGAAAAATCAATCAAGAAAGAAATGACAAAAAACCAAGTCACTTAGTAATGGGAAACCGACCTCGCCAACCAGAAGAGGAAAAACTTGATGAAGGCATAAGGAATTGAGAGAGGAGTTGTAGGGGTGCAGACCTAGGTTATAATAGAAACAATCATACATATAGATCATCAACCCTTAAAGTATCTCCAAGCTCAAACCAAACTGAAACAATCTCCACATTAGAGATGGATAGGTTTCCTACAACAATTTCATTTGGTAATGAAGTAAAAAAAGGGTACGAGTAACAAGGTAGTTTATATGTTTTCTATACCTCCTATTGTTGCTTCTATTATTTTGAATAATTCTTCTTTATCTCATCATAGCTATGTGGAACAATATGCCATTGATAAAGATTTTAAAGAAGTATATGAGAATCTAACTCATGGTGCATAGGTAAAGAACTATTGTCTGCAGGGAAAACTACTCTACCATATTGGAAGGCTATGTATTCCTATAAGTGAATGAGTCCATGTAATATGAGAAGCTCACACTTATCTTGTGTCTAGGCATTTTGTGGTAGGAAAACATATTTCTCATCTACAAAGGTTTTGTTACTGGCCTCAGATGAAAGAAATTGTAACTGAATATGTAAAGGGGTGTGTGAAGTGTTCTACTTGTAAGCCCACTAATAGAAAATTGGGGCTATAGTCACCACTTCCTGTTCCATCTCATCCATGGGAAAGTGTCTCCATGGATTTTTTAGGGTATTTACCAATGTCGAAAAGGGGTCATGACTATTTGTATGTTGTAGTGGATAGGTTCAGCAAGATGTGTATATTAATGTCATGTAAAAAGAAGATCACTGCTGAGAAAACTGCTAATCTCTTATTTCAGTATGTTTGGGTTCACTTTGGATTACCCACATCCATTATCTCAAATCGAGATAATCAATTCCTTGGGGATTTTTGGACAAGCTTGTGGAGAATGATGGACACCAAGTTGAAGAGGAGCACTGTTTTCCATCCACACACCGATGGAAAGAAATATGTTGTTAACTGAACAATGGTACTTTTTCTTCGAGGATACTACAACAAGAATCCCAAATTATGGGATGAAAATATACCCTACGTTGATTAACGTTGGTTGTCATTGATGTCAACCCTTGAAGAAAGACTTGTAGCACAAAGGCTTCGGTAATGGACCCAATATTGTTTGATGTAAATATGACTCATTATTGTTTTTTCATGGTTGATAAGAAGTAAATATGGATTAACTCCAAAGTGGTCCCCTTATGGTGAAATTCCTCACGGGAAGACGCTTTGTGGAGTAAGAGAACCCATGCTTAATTATGGAATAAAGAGATGAAGG
>SNQJ01S0083089.1:15966-29508 GCA_010110895.2 Picea sitchensis
TTATTGTCTAATTTAATTAAGGGAAAAGTAAATTAGACACATGTTTTTTGTTGAATTTTCAACACAAAGATGTGATGGTCTTAATGAAAGGATTTTGGATTGGAACCCTATACAAGTTATTAGGGAGTGTTGACTTGATTGGATGCAACAACATCGTTGTTCCTGAAGTCAACTCGACTTCGACTCGATAAGTCATCATAAAGTTGACCCATCCATACTATGGCATGAGAGGATGGGACACATTGGAGAAAAAGGACTTTGCATTATGCATAAAAAATGTATGGTCAAAGAATTTTCTGAATGTAATGTAGAAGTCGACTTTTGTGAACATTGCATATATGGAAAACAAATTCCGGTGAGGTTCCCATCTAGAGCGACAAGGGAAAAGGGGATTCTAGAGTTGGTTCATAGTGATGTGTTTGGACATGTTTCAGTGCCTTCACTCGGTGGATCCTTGTATTATGTCTCCTTCATAGATGATTTTTCCAGGAAGACATGGATATATTTCCTAATAAAGAAAGAAGAGGTTTTCAAGAAATTCGAAGAGTTTAAATCTCTTGTAGAAAATGAGACAGATAAGAAGATAAAGGTGCTAAGAAATGACAATGATGGTGAATTATGTGGAAAGGAATTTGATCAGTTATGCAAGCAGTGTGGCATGGCACACCAAAATACCACTCCATATACCCCACAATAAAATGGAGTTGTTGAGAGAATGAACAGAACATTGATGGACAAGGAAAGGAGCATTCTTAGTGGTGTTGGGCTCACACAATAATTCTAGGCAGAGGCAATTGACATTGAAAAATATCTATTGAATATGTCTCTTTCATCGGCACTAGTCGAAACGACTCCACATGAGGTATGGTGTGGTAAGAATCCTTCGGTCTCACATAGCAAGTTGGACAAGAAGGAAGTCAAGTGTATTTTCATTGGATACAAAGAAGGAATTAAATGATATAAGCTCTAGGATCATGCATCAAGGAAAACAATGTATAGTCGATATGTGGTCAACAGAGAAGTCAGAAGTAAGTCTGAGCTTGAAGAAATTGTTCAAACATAGAATAATCCAGAGAAGGTGTGGTTTGAACTGAGGAATGAAGAATATGATTCAGATGAGTCGACTAAATTAGAAGAAGAGGTGGAACAACCAACCTCGGTTGTAAGGAGGTTAGATTGAGTAAGAAAAGTAGTTGAAAGTTATAGTCTGCCCGACTTTTTTTCTGCATTCATGTTAACTACCACTAATGATGAGCCCAAGTTGTTCAGGGAGGCAGTCGAATCAGTGGAGGGAAAACTCTGGAAAGACGCCATGGTTGAATAGATGGAATCCTTGCACAAGAATGAGATGTGGCCCTTAGTCGAATTACCTAGTGGAAGAAATATGTTTGGTAGCAAATGGGAATTCAATAAGAAGATGAACGTAGCAGGTCAAGTTGAGAAATTCAAATCTTGGCTAGTAGTGAAAGGATATTCCCAAGTCGAAGGATTTGACTTCGGTGATATTTTTTTTCCTGTTGAAAAATTAACTTCCATTAGAGTATTAATGTCTTTGGTTGCAACATTTGACTAGAACTAGAAAAGATTGATGTAAAGACAATATTCCTACATGGGGACCTGGAAGAATAAATCTACGTGAAACAACCTGAAGGATTTGTAGTAAAGGGAAAGAAAGATTTGGTGTGAAAAATGAAAAGATCCCTTTATGGTATAAAGCAATCACCAAGATGTGGTACCAAACGTTTGACACACACATCCTTATTTTAGGGTTTGTGAGAAGAAAAGTTGATCATTTCATATATTCCAAAGGAGAAGGTGGGTGTTTCATATATGTATCATTGTATGTCGATGACATGTTGTTGATTGGAAACAACATGAATGTAATAAAGGAGGTTAAGAAGAAGTTATTCTCCAAGTTAGACATGAAAGATCTCGGTGCAGTGAAATTCACTCTGGGAATGGAGATAAAGAGAGATCTAGCTGAACCAGAAGAAGTATATTGAAACATTATTGAAATGTTTCAACATGCAGGATTGTATACCTGTGAAGGTGCCAATTTCTATGGGAGAAAGGCTAACTATTGAACAGTTTCCAAGGACACAGGAGGAAATAGAGGACATGGCGCGTGTACCCTATGCAAGTTTTGTTGGTAGTATAATGTATGTGACGGTATGCACTCAACCACACATTTCCCATGCAGTGGGAGTGTTGAGTAGATACATTTTGACACCTGGGAAGGAGCACTGGACAGTTGTCAATATAGTATTTAGGTATTTGTGTGGCACAAAGTATTATGCTATATGCTACCAAGGAAAACCTGGAGGTGATAGTGAATTAAATGTACATGGCTTTGTCGACGCCGACTAAGCTAGAGATCTAGATCGACAAAGGTTGACCAGTGGATATGTGTTCAAAATGTTTGGTGGAGCAATCAGTTGGATGAGTAAGCGACAAACAGTCGTAGCCTTGTCAACAATATAAGTTGAATACATCGAAACCACTAATGGAAGTAAAGAATCAGTATGGTTGCAAAGGTTGTGTTCAGGAATCATGTTTGAGCAGAGAAATATGAAGATAAGTTGCGACAGTCAAAGCGCAATATTTCTCGCAAAGAACCCATCTTACCATTCTAAGACCAAGCACATTGATGTACAATACCATTTCCTGAGAGACATGGTGGAAAGCAACTAGGTGTTGTTACAGAAAGTAGATAGGTTGGAAAACATAGCAGACTTTGTAACCAAGTTTGTGAGTGTTGTGAAGTTCTCTTGGTTTAGAGAGGAAATGGGCATTGTTTCCCTGGGTCTATGAATGAGAGTTCATAGATCTCTTGGTTTCAGCAAAGAAAACAACAAGTGGGAGAATGTTGGGTTGTAATATTCTTTGCAGTGAAAGTCTAGTCAAGGTGGATTGACTGACTGTAGAATTCGAAGGAATCGAAGTAAAGTTAAAGTTCGAGGTGGTTCAACTGGGTAAAGTTGAATTTGAAGACATCGACAACAATTCTAAGGTCTAGGTGGTTCAACCAGGTAAATTCGAAGTCAAATAGATTGACAACAAGTCGAAGAGGTCAACTGAAAAGAGGTTGACAAGAAGGCATGTGGCAACTAACTAAAGACCGAATGAAGGTTGACTGGTAATATGACTTGGTAGTCGAATGTAACAGAATCCTGAGATTCACGGGATTTGTAGCCAATAATATGCATGGATATGTAGCCATATTTGGGCACCTTTTATTTAGGTTTTTTCCTACTATAAATCCTATAAAGAAGGTGTGTTGTAATGTCGTAAAGGTTAATCGCTAATCAATAATAGTACAGGTTGTTGGTCATGCAAATGTAAGTTGAATTGGATACAGGTTTGTTCTTGTGTAAATCAAGAAGGTATGATGGTGATTGTGTCTTAGGTGTAGACCAAGGTTAGGCATGTAACCTTTTATTCTGAATGAATAAGACAACAAGAGAGAAAAACGCTTAAGGAATGTTGGTTTTCCCGTTTGGGTTTCCAGGGTAAAATCTATGTGTACTATGTGTTTTCTTTTTCATTTACTTTATTGTTTAAATATATCTTCCTATCTTCTTCTAGGTTTATGATGCAATTGTTTCTCATTTCCTAACAAGAAGGATCAGGAAGACTAGTGGAAATAGGAACAAGGACTCCAAACAACATATACATCTTGAATGAGATCAAAGAAAAAAGATGTTGTTTGGGAAAATAAGATGAAAGTTGGATTTGGCATAGGGGAATGAGACCTATACACTTTGTTAATCTTTTCAATATCAGCAAGAAGCAAGTTGTAAGAGAAATGTTAAAAGTTATAAAGCCAACAAATATTATGTGCAATCATTGTTAGCATGGAAAACAAACAAAAGTTGAATTCAAGACAAAGGAATATTCTACAACAAAACCATTGGATATTGTACACACTGATTTATGTGGGCCCACAAGAACAAAATAACTGGATGGTGAAAAATACTTCATGCTACTCATTGATGACTACACCAGAATGACCTGGGTTTGCTTCCTCAAGAAAAAGTTAGAAGCTTTCAAATGTTTCAAGGTATTCAATGAGCTGGTTGAAAATGAAACAGATTTGAAAATCAAATGCTTAAGATTAGATAATGGACGTGATTTTACTTCAAATGAATTCAAGGATTTCTGTGAAGAACAAGGAATAAAAAAACAATTCTCAATAGCTAGAACAACTAGCAAAATGGATTTTTTGGAAGGAAAAAAATAACCATATAAGAAATGGCCAGAACCATGTTGAATGGCTCTAAGCTAAGTGATATATTTTGGGGACAAGCAATGCATACAGTCATTCATATATTGATCATAGGATTGATCCAAAGTATTAGTGATAAGACTTCATATGAGTTATGGAAAGGAATATCGGTCAATGCCAAGCACTTCAGATTGTTTGGAATAAAGTGTTACATAAAAAGGGAAGACAGAAAGATTGGAGAATTTGACTCTTGAGTGGACGAAGGTACTCATGAAAAATAAAAGAATATAAGTGCTACAATCTAAGAATAAACAAGATAGTGGAGAGCATCAATGTAAAATTTTATGAAATGGATTTGTTGAAGACCAAGAAGGAAAGTAGAAATTCAAACAGCTTTAAAGAACAGGAAAATGAAAAGCTAAAGCAAGAAGAAGAGGAAGAAGAAGAAGAACATCAAGAAGAGAAGCAACCAATAGCAAAACAAGAAGAAAACAACTAGAAATATTTTTAGACACCTTGTAGGACACTTGACTGTCGGGTTCATAAGAATCATCCACCAAAACAAATCGTTGGAGATAGAAGTGTCGAAGTAGAAAACAAAATAAGAAGTCAAGCACAGACACCTAAACAAGGACATTTTTTATTACTATCCACAGTTGAACCAAGTAACTTTGAGGAATCCAGAATGAAGAACATTGGATCAAGGCTTTGGAAGAATAACTAAATCAAATAGAGAAGAATGAAACATCGGAATTAGTTCCAAGACCAAAGAACAAAAATATGATTGGGACAAAATGGGTTTTCAGAAACAAGCTAAACAATGATGGATAGGTAACCAAAAACATAGCAAGACTAGTGTGCAAAGGATATGCTCAAGTTGAAGGAATAGATTTTGAAGAAACCTTTGCTCCTATGGCTAGAATGGAAGCAATCAGAATGTTCTTGTCTTATGCATGCTCCAAAAGGGTCAAATTGTATCAAATGGACATAAAATCATCTTTTTCTAAATGGAGAATTTGAAGAATAAGTCTACATAAAACATCCAAAAGGGTTTCTACTATTAGAAAAGGAAGACTATGTTTGTAGATTGAAGAAATATTTGTATGGACTTAAGCAAGCTCTAGGAGCTTGGTACTCAAGATAGGATAGGTACTTACAGAAACAAATATTCAGAAGGGGAAATGCAGATAGTAACCTCTACATAAAAGTGGATCAAGACAGTATGATTATTATTGAAGTGTATGTTGATGACATCATCTTTGGAAGTGATGATTATAGATTGATTCAGATGTTTTCAAAGAATATGCATAATGAATTTGAAATGTCCCTACTTGGGGAGTTGAATTTCTTCTTGGAACTTCAGATATCTCAAGTAGATGAAGGCATTTTCATTTCCCAAACCAAGTACATAAATGGAATGTCAAAGAGGTTCAAAATGGAAGATTGTAAACATGTGAGTACTCCTATGGTTAAAAGTTGCAAGTTGAGTAAAGATGGTGAATCTAAAGAAGCAGATCAAAGACTCTACAGATCAATGATTGGTAGTATACTCTATGTGACAGCTTCAAGACTAGATGTAATGTAAGTTGTTGGATAGGTCACAAGATTTCAAATGACACTAAAGGAAACCCATGTTCTAGTAGTGAAAAGGATCTTCAGATATTTTAAAAGAACAACAGCTTTTGGGATATGGTATCTGAAAGGAAATGAGTTAACTTATGTCACCTACACGGATGAAAATTGGGCAGAAAGTATTGATGATAGAAGAAGTACAAGTTGATCCAGGTGGATCTCGGTGGCCAACCACCTTTTCCACTGAATCGACATTTCGAGCCTATAGTTTTGATAAACCATGATATTCACCATTTTGATGGGGCATGGAATGTAATACCATATTCATTTGTTAATTACAGACATCATGTAATGATCTTATGTACATTCCTACATCATAGTTTTAATGCATTGGATCCCATTAGAACTTCGTAGTTAAGCGCGCTCGATCTAGAGTAGTGTTGGGATGGGTGACCGCCTGGGAAGTCCTAGTGTTTTGCATGCCTATGGAATTTATAAACTTAGATTAATTTATCTCACATGCATCATGGGAATTGTTCTCCTTTAACTCTCTCATATATAATTGAGGTGAAGGAGGCCCTTTAAGCATGCAATGGAGTGTGATGTAAATATTGTTGTGAATGAAGCATAGTCAACATCTCTTTTTTTTTAGAGATCAGCTACCCCATTAATATTGTTGTTGTTTTTAGTCTATATCAGTTTGTGTTATACAATGTTTTTCTCTCTTATTCATTAATAGAAGTTGGGTTTCACTGTATTTATGTGTTTCTATAAATATATGAGTGTATTTCCTTGTTATATCTCTGTTATATTTATCTCTTCATGTCATTCTCAAAATAATATGGATAAGTGGTATCAAAGTAGTCTTCTCCTCGTCGTTTTTCAGAGAATGTCCCCGACGAAGTCAGGTTATAGAGAGTTGGGTCTCGATCTAGTTTCACTTGAGGAAAACAACTCTCTCCAGCCCAAGTGACCTCCGATGGTAGAAGAAAAGAGAGATGACAAAGCAATATATCCTTTAAAGACGTTACTCGAAGAATCCCTCGTGCGACAGAGGAATGAGATGATGGATAAATTTGCTCAGATCCTTTGAAGACTACCAATGGAGGCAGCCAAGGCATCTTCAACAAGTATCCATTTCACAAGTACGACACCCTTCAAGGTACAAGTCAATTTTGATATCCCCTTATTTTAAGGACAAATAGATGAATATCCTCTAGAAAAATGGTTGAATCTGCTAGAAGATTATTACCCCGTAAAAAAAAATTCTAACGGTGAAAGGATCAGCTTCGCTCTCCTTAAATCCATTCCCTATGTCAGATCTTGGTGGGAAGGTTACTGGGAGAGGTACATCGTCGATGAATCTACACCATTTAGGAGAGAACCCACTTGGGAGGCCTTTGTAGATGCCCTATAGGAGAAGTTCTACCTTGTCGAAAACTATGATGACCAGTACATGAGATGGACGACTTTGCGTCAGAAAAGAGATCATATGGTGTTGGAGTACACTAACATATTTCATACATTGCACTCAAAGTTGGGTATCAAAGACTCTGAGCGACACCTGGTTTTGAAGTATCATAGTGGTATGCATAGGTACATACAAGCAAAGATGAATTTCTTGGACATCTCCTCACTGGGAGCTTCTTATTGATATGCAATCAAAATTGAGCAGAAATTCAAGTAGCAGAGTAAGTGGGAGTTCAATAAAGGTAGCCCTAACTCGCATAAAGAAGGACAGAGAAAGTAATGCCAACCTTAAGAGATCCATTCCAAGACACTGAAAATAATGGCAATGGGAAGTCTAATAAATACACTGGAAAGTGGTGCGATTTTATAATATCCCCTGGCACAACACCGATGAATGTCGCTCGAATAAATCATTGTTGGTTGAGCTCAAAGAAAAAGAATCGGAACCTGAATTGGAATCTGATTCAAATCACAATAAATGGAAACAGATCATCGATGAAAAACCCATTACTACCATCACAACCACAATAATACAACCAGAAGAACTAGATGAGCTTGAGGATGAGGAGTGCCTCTTCCACTCACAGATCTGGGTAAAGGGGACCCCACTGCATTTCATTGTTGATAGCGGGAGTCAGAAGAACCTGATCTCATCCAAGGTTGTCAAGATATTGAAGCTTCCAATGATGCCACACCCCCAACCATACACCATCATATGGTTGAGCCAAGGACAAGACATATGTGTTAGCCAACAGTGTCTTTTGTCATATGGCATCAAGTTGTTCAAGGATGAGGTAGTGTGTGATGTTTCCCCACTTGAAGTTTGTGATTTTATTTTAGGACAACCATATATGTGGAAACATCGTTCTATCTACTAACCTTGGCCCCGTAGTTTCATTGTTACTCTGGGAGGTCAGCTCTACAGGGTACCAAAGGTACCTCCAACTATTGCCACTTCATTGATCTCGGAAAAACAATGCCATAAAGTAATCTCTGAGACCACAAATTTTTCCCTCTTTGCGATCAAGTTAGACGATGAACATGATGAAACTGCAATGACTGCAGCCTTGGCCTGAGACGTTTATATCCAGCATAAGTAGGTTGATGAGATTGTTGAAGAGCACAAAGAGAACGAGAGTCTTCCACATGTTCAACATATCTCTATTAGCCATGGCCTATTTCAGGTGTTCTTCGAGTCCCAACCAATATCCCCCATTCATATAGCTCTTCTTGTTGCATATTCAACGAAAGAGTCCTCCCACACTCAGAACAAGGAAGATCATATAGCTAGATCTGTTGAATGGATCCAACAGCTACAACAGGTTCATGACATCCTTCCATGGGAAAAGTACAAGAAAGGCATCTACTTCAACAGGGCAAGTGACTCACCAAGGTTCAGATTCAACAGAAGTTTACCCATCTCCTGAGGGAACTTGACACAATGGGGACCATTGCTTCCTAAGGGGGGAGGAATGATCCAGGTGGATCTCGGTGGCCAACCACCTTTTCCACTGAATCAACATTTCGAGCCTATGGTTTTGATAAACCATGATATTCACCATTTTTATGGGGAATGGAATGTAATACCATCTTCATTTGTTAATTCCATACATCATGTAATGATATTATTTACATGCCTACAACATAGTGTTAATGCACCAGATCCCATTAGAACTTTGCAATTAAGCGCACTCGGGCTAGAGTAGTACTGGGATGGGTGATCGCTCGGGAATTTCTTGTGTTTTAAATGCCTATGGAATTTTATAAACTTAGAGTAATGTATCCCACATGCATCATGGGAATTGTTCTCCTCTCACTCTCTCATATATAATTGAGGTGAAGGAGGCCCTTTAAGCATGCAATGGAGTTTGATGTAAAGATTGTTGTGAATGAAACGTAGCTAAAATCTCTTTCTTTTCAGAGATAAGTTAACCCATTATGCCAGTTTTTGTTCTTTACTATTTTTCTCTCTTATTCATTAATAGAAGTTGGGTTTCACTATATTTATGTGTTTCTGGCAATATATTAGTGTATTTCCTTCTTATATCTCTGTTATATTTTTGTCTTCATGTCATTCTCAAAATAATCTAGATCACAAGTGGAGCATATTTTTACTTAGGTAACTACTTAGTTTCTTGGTTGAGCAAGAAGCAATCTTCAGTATCCTTATCCACAACAGAAGCAGAATATATTGCAGCGACAATATGTTGTACTCAGATTTTCTGGATGAAGAAAACCTTGAAGACATATAAGTGAGATATGATGATCCTATTTCGATACTCTATGAAAACACTAGTGCTATAAACATCTCTAAGAATATAGTGATGCATTCCAAGACTAAACATATTCCTATTAAGTTCCACTTTATGTGGGAACAAGTCACAAAAAAGAATATCAAGTTGGCGTACATTGGAACAAAAGAATATATTGCAAACATATTCACAAAGCCTCTTCCTAGGGAGACCTTTGAGAAACTTCGAAAAAAACGAGTAATTTTTGCGCCAAATTGATTTCCATAATATTCTGCAAGAACAAAAAGGGGAATATTGTCAGGGGGAGTTACCCTTTGCCATTGATTTCAAAGGGGGAGAGAAAAATAGTAAAACTAGAAGCATGAAGACATGGGGGGTCATCATGAATACAAGAGGATAGTACATTCATTGAGATCAGAGCACGAAGACAGGTGGAGCACAGTTGTTTTACTAAGTTGCCAACAATGCCAAAGGGGGAGATTGTTGGAAAATTGGTTGTCATTTATGTCAACCTTAGAAAAATCCCTAAAGCAAAGCCCAGAAGCCCCTAAAAGTGATAAAGATGTGTCCACTTGAAGAAGCCTTGAAGAGCCTTGAAGGAGCCTTGACATAAGTGTATATAAATCCAAAGTGGTTCCTTTATGGTGTAGCTTTTAATCATGGACCTCACAGGATGAGATAACACGTGATGGTTTCCACATGCCCACTTTGAGTTGTACACAAATGGAGCCTTGAAGGATCCTTGAAGAAGCCCTAAAAACAAGTGAAGAAGCCCCTAAAGTCAAGTGAAGAAGCCCCTAAAACCAAGAGAAGAAACCCCTAAAGCCAAGAGAATAATCCAATAAAATAAAGTAAAGAAGCCCCTAAGGTCATCCATTCTTAAGGAAGAGGTGCGACCCAAAATTTGTGACCCTTGGTTGTACCCCCTCATGTGGAGAAGACTCATATAAATAAGAGGAGTCTTGACTAGCATTTGTATTACACCAATTCGCCCTATCAAAGGAAGAGGAGAAAATTCCAGTCTAGAGGAGCGAATTTCCAAGGGAAGATAAAGTGAAGAAGGGTGAAATTCCAAGGGAAGATGAAGTCTTGTGATGATTTGTTCTAAGGTTTTTCTTTGAACGTCATATTGGAATTTTTGATATAACATTTTTCTAAAATGATTCAGATAGTGAAACTTGGAGGTGTTGCATAAGCTATAGTGAATAATCTTGGGTATGAATTTCAAGTCTTGACTCATTACAGGTTTGGAGTTATACTCAGTGGAAGTTGAGGTTTTTAAAACTAGGGTTTTCTTCTTCAAAACGACTCATCTTGCCATTTTTTTATAAAGTTTTTTGGGAATGATTCAAGGGAAAAAAATTGGAGGAATTTTAGAGAATATATCGAAGAAGATTGGGTACAAGTTTCAGATCCTGATTCATTACAGGTACGGATTTATGCTTGTTGGAAGTCATGGTTTGTGACTAATCCATAAACTAGTCCCAAACATGTGTTCGAGATTAAACTATTATATTTGAAGCTTGGTAGGTCCAAATATAATTCCACTTGTTTCATTATAATGAGAACATATCATAATATCCGAGTTCCAAGTTTTAGAATCAGAAACAAAAATTGAGCTCATGGCGAATCTTACAAGTTTGTAGATTTGAGGTATAGTTCTAAGCAGTTTTGTATGCATATTTAATAAGTGATTTTGGGATTGTATTTGACGGTTAATTTGATCATGTATCATCATTTAAAATATTCCAAGGGGATTGGTGTCTCCTTCCAATAGGTGTTGAAAAACTTAGAGAGTGGGTGCTTCCTTCAAGTTGGTGCTTGCAAAATCTTGAAACTACTTAAGAAAATTTTATGTGGTTTTTTCCCATTGGGTTTCCACGTAAGAATATGTGTGCAATGTGTATGTGTTTATGTGATTATGAATGGAATGATTAATGGTTAATGTTTATGTAGTGTTTGACGGTTAATTTTTTTGAAAAAAATCTATACGGATTTACCCAACCCTCTCTCAGTATTCTTGAATATTCCAACACCAAGATGATGAAGATTACATATAAATTTGTTTTCATGGTTGAGAAATTGAATATCACACCCAGAAAGTTAAAATACAGTCTTCTCTTTAAAAAGGAAATAAATTAAAAATTTTGAAAGATAAAAGTTTATTTAAAAACTTTTATTAAGGAACAAAGGGGCCCACTTCAAGACACGAATACTAATGACATCGATTCATTAATGAGAGTTCAATGAAGGATTAATTAAAGTGGTTATTCCAAGAAAGAGAAATCCCTAACTACTCAAGAAGTCAAAAGAGTCATTTTTAAAATCAAGAAAGGGATTCATCAAAGGAGAGAGAGAAGGTTGAATTATCAAGGAAGAATATTAGAACAATAGGGTACAACCATCAACATGCAAGAAATCCTCTAATCAACAAACAAATATCTCCATCTTCTCCATTCTTCATCTTATTCTACACCAATTTCTCAAAGCTTTTTGTTGATATTTATGAACTGGACATAAGGTTGAGTTCTTGAGTATTTCTCTTGTAATCTTCCAAGACTTTTCTTATATGATCATGGAGTATTTACAACCATATATTTGACTGTCATATGTAAGCCATGATTTCCTATTGAATTCATGAGAATTTAATCCTTGTTCGACAAGCTTTCTTTCTGAGTCACTAAGTCAATTGGTTTGCAGAGATTTTGTGTATTGTTGAATATCTTTCGTGAATAAAAATCCATAGAGAACTATTTTGGGGCATTTCTCTAATGATTTCTCAGATCTTGGGATTTATGAGTGTGAGATTTTTGGATTTTTCCCATCAAATTATTTTCAGTTATAAATGATAAAAACCATTTCCTCATTTTTCTTGTGAGAAGATATGGATGCATCCACTATTTTTATGTGATTTAGAGGGTTGTATATATGATGTTGAGTATAAAGATATTCTGATTTTTAATTTTTCCTTCAATATTTCTATTGTTACAAGACTTCTTGATGCACATAAAGATCAGAGCAAGTTATTTAAGAACCATTTCATATATATAAAGAAATAAAGACTTGGGATTTATTATCTAGCATTCTACCAATCCAAGATATTCAAGATATATATTTTAGTCAAAGAGGAGTACCACCTCTATAAAAATACAGGGGGATTTATATCCTTGTGAGGTTTTTGTTTCAATCCTAACCAATTCAAACATAAACATTTTTGGAATTCGTATTGCAGAACAAATTATTTTCAAGATATATGAGGCTTTGTTTCAGATTTGATTGAGGAACCAGTGTTTCCATGGTTCATAGTTTCAAAAAGAAGATTCAAGAATATTGTTGTTTGTTCTAGATGCAAGGGATTTATAAAAAGATTATTTAGAAATATTTGGATGACCTCAAAAATATTCAAGAACAATAAAAGAATCAGGATAATGAACTCCCTTGTGATTCCATTGAAAGAACTCTTACAAGCCCTAGCAACTCCATTAGAAAGATTCAAGAATCTCAAGAAGATATATATAATGACTCCTTTGAATAGTTTTGTTCATGATGTGATGTTTCTTTTCCTTCTCCAACAATCCGATCACTAGCTTTGAAAGATGCAACAAAAGGAACAAGTACCCAAAGAAGGAGGCGAGTACACAGAGGCCTTTTAAATATTCCAGAAGTAGATTTTAAAATGCATAAATATGGAAAACGTTTCTACATTATTTGGGAATACTTCAGGGATGCAGAGGAGCACTTGTTTATATTTAAATGTACATGTGATTTTTTCAATCTCACTGAAGACAATTTTACATGTCGATTATTTTTACAAACTCTTTGTGGGAATTATCTTAAATGGTTCCATTCATTGTTGCGTGGGAACTAATTACTTATTGGGACATGTTAGAAACTTTATTTGCAGAAAAAAAATTCCCACCCACCCTCTCCCATATGGACGCAAGATAATGAATCTTTCATTCTTCCATATACTCCATATGAAGATCTTTCAAGAAGCAAATTTGAGGATGAAATCAAGGAGCC
>SNQJ01S0083091.1:8317-36289 GCA_010110895.2 Picea sitchensis
AAAGTAAGAGAGGCAACCAAAGATCTCGACATTTCCACTCTCCCCATTGGCCAGAGTTCACTCTACAAATCAAGAGTTAAACGTCAACCTAAATAACTTTGAGTTGGGCGGATGCCAGTGAACCAGCACAAATGACATTAAAAGGCAATTTCCAAAAGGAAAGGATTTGTTTATAATATGCAGCGGTTTCAACGTGATCCGTGATCCGACGTGTTACTTCAATGTGTACACAGTCATCGTTTTTGGGAGGAAGAGTCCAGATTTGATTTGGCAATTTCAGTTTGTCCTTTTTGGGCCGTCGCAGACTCATTTTGTTGGGCGTGGCAGAGTCCAACTTTGTTTTCGCAATGTTTTTTTGTTGCGTAGTTCATTTTTCCCATTTTGTTTTGTCTCTCACATTTTTTATTTGTCGCGGCGCGTGGTAGAGTCCAAATTTGATTTGTCAAAGTTTAGTTTTTTTTTTTCAAAATTTATAACTATCACAATCACATTATAAAAAAAGGTGGTTGATATATATAGATAACGAGTATGAATTATTTTTGTAATAAATAGGTAAAAATACAGTTAGGATTTTAATTAAGGTTATGAAAAATGTAATACTGTTTTTCAATCTTTGTTTCAGATTATACATAAATTATTTTCAATTAAGCTCATGGTTTCCCACCCTATAAAACTTAGGACTAATTCCACATGCAAATACAAAGAAGTATCTCAATCCATCAATGCATTCTAGAATAGCTAGCCTTGAGAATACCCAAAAGTGATGCCAAATACAAAGATAACCAATGCAATGTCACATTAAAAAATCCAATAATCATGCACTTTTGGTATGAGCCACCTTATGATGGTTATACTTGGGTCAATAAATTTTGCAAGTAGAAGCTTCATGGGGAGTTTTTCCTTCTTATGGTTTCGTGGAAGGGAGATTTATAATCAAGTTATTATTAAAACCTAATCAAAAAATTTGAGATGGAGGTGGTTTTCAACTGGACTGCAAGTTCGAAAGGTGTTTTTCCAATGAACTTTTCTTGGAGCTCGACATGAATGAGAACGATTTTTTAATTATATTGATTAGACCCATCAATGTATTTTAGCATTGTTGGATCGAGTCGAGAAGAGGGATTTTGACAAGTGATTATTGAGGATAAAGAGAGTGAGCAAGGGACTATAATTTTCCAAGTCTTAGGTCCTTTTCTATATGAATTGTTGAAGAATAATGGCTAAATGTCATGATTAGTATTTGGTTTGAGTTTGTTACGGAGAGTTGAGATATTATCTCAACTATCTAGATTGTGTACTTAAGATAGATAGCTATCTTAGGCTACTTGTAGTTGTATTTATATTGTGACTATATGTAAGTGCTCTGGGCCCAGGTATGCGTGAGGCCCAGGTATGCGTGAGAGTGGATTGTTTATTCTTATTTTTATTTGCTTGACCGTGGAGTATGTGTGAGGAGGTTCTAGTTATTATAGTCTTGGAGCCTCACGCCAGTAAGAGGAGTTGTCAAACCACAATCAATATAGCCGCCAAGGGAGACAAGGCTGAAGATTTCATGAACGTGTTTGGAGAGAGGATCTGAGAATAATTAGATGGCGACTGAGAGTGCAATAGAGTCAATTATGACCGGGAGATTAATTGATGCAAATTGAGAAATAAAAGCATATGCATCGCTAAGTATATGGGAAGCCGTCATTTGTTGATTGTAGTTGTTGCCTGTTGAAGAACACTGCGAATTGAAGTGGTGTTTTTTTTATGGTCACTATTTTATTGCGTTTCACTCTTGATAATATATAACAGATTTATTGTGCGATGCGGTGTGGTGTGATGTATTGTAAAATTATTTAATGAAGAATCAATTATAAAAACAGAGTATCATAATTTAAATTGGTGGTTCTTAATGTTCTTCGTTGCCAAGAGAACATATCATGGATTTGATTATGTCTACATTCTGTCAAACGCTGGTGGGACTTGTTGTACTTCGAGTGCTTCAAGATCGTCAGTTACAGGTTATCCTTGTCTATATTGTTGTAATGTATTTAAAGAAGGTCAATTGTATGATTGACTACTGAAAATGTCCAGTAATTAGATCACTGTCCTATATAACTGTCAAAACTTTCTCTTCGGAGGAATTTCACGGATGGTAGTTTATCCATAGGATAATTCAGTGTCGAGGCTATACTTTGGAGTAGTCAAGAAACATCAATCCTGTGAATATGTCAATGATGGTCTGAAGAAGTTATACTTTAAATGGATCAAGAGGTAGCTCGAAAGTGTGGAGAGGAAAAGAGTGGAACCGAGTGATTGTAGAGTGGGTAGAGTTGCTAATGAAGACCAACCAGATAAAGATGACATATATGAATTGTATGTCATTTCTATATTGTAAAAAAAAAAAAAAATCGCATTTCTCCATTAAGGGGGAGTGTTGGAGAATAAAGGCTAAATGCCATGATAAGTATTTGGTTTGAGTTTGTTACAGAGAGTTGAGATATTATCTCAACTATCTAGATTGTGTACTTAAGATATATAGCTATCTTAGGCTACTTGTAGTTGTATTTATATTGTGACTATACGTAATGAAATATAGTTTTAATGTGCATTTGATTTGTAATATGGTTCTGTTACTAGGACATGAACCTGGGTCTCTCGGGTGAAAGACGAGTATCCTAACCAACTAAACTACAAGTCTTAGGTCTTTTTCTGTATGAATTTATGAGTAGTTTATGAATTTATCCACAGGTGTCATAGTTGAATACTGGAAAAAAAAACGTGGCATAGTTACATATAAACTACAATATTAAAAAACTTAACACTAAACTACACAAATTTAATAGAAAAGCCAAACCATTGAATCTAGGTCAAGACTGAGTTATATGATTCCCATATATTGTGCCTATAAATAAAAGGTAATCGTAAAAATATAGGATATCCAAGCTATAAAATTTCAAAAACTTATTGTACCTGGTAGTTCGAGGTTGAAGCAACAATTGAATGTAAGAGTTTACAATATAGTGACTCGTAATTAAATAACCCTAAGCAATAATCCCAGGCTATCTGTGAAATTTGAAAAGCCCTCCATATTTGGCATCCATCATGCATCCGCTTCAAGTGTATTAATTGAACATTTGACCAAAATCAAGCACCTGCTGCAATATGAAACTTGTTATTCACATAATTAATCTCTAGTAACTAGAAAGCGACAATGAGGTTTTTTTTAATGTATATGTTAATTTTTGTTAATTAGGTAAACTTGGAAATCAATGGTTAGGAAAGTAAATTATTAATTAAATTAGGTAAATGTGAAAAAGTAAACAAGGAAACATAAGTATTCAAAAATACAAGGAAGATGTGAACATGAAATCTGGTTCAGATTTGGGAAGACAACTAAAAATATGCCAGCATCTTCAATTCTTAGCCATAAAATTAGGATTCCTAATTAAAAGATCATTAATTATGCCCATTTTATATTTTTCCAATTTAAAAAATATATAAAATTAATTATTTCTTTTTAAAAAACATTTTAAAATTCTTAAGAAAAAGCTATTTTAAAAGAGAAATTATATACTAGTCATCCCCAATGGGTGCCACTTAGACATATCAACATGTTCACCCTACTAGAGAAATTATATTGTAGTCATCCCAATGGGTGCCACTTAGACTTATCAACACGTGCTCCCTATTAGCACCCTCTGAGGGATGCTTAGGGATTTTTGTAGGTGCAATGTGTTTTGCGATCAATTTTTCTTGACTACCACAGTGCAACCACAAATGAGTACAAGGTTTATTTTGATGGTTGGTTGGTCATAGAGCGTTGGTGGCCAATTGATGATAGAGTGTAGGGATCTTAATCGTGATGGCCAACTGATTTGTAGGATCAAAGTGTTTTGATATAGGAGAGGGAAGAAAGGGACAATCCAATTTGTTGGAAGAAGTTAAATAGTGGGTTAATTTACAACATTGCATATTACATATCGCAACTTCAATTATAGAAAAATTCTATACAAATGCAATTTCTAAATCGATGCAATTTTAAATATGTACTCACTCCATAATTTCTCTATAACTGAGATTGCTTCCATCCATATGCATAGGTTAAATAGCATAAGGATAGTTGCATACTACAATTGGGTATAGTCCAAGGGATGTTATGCCCAGTTACCCATCTATGTAATTTTGTTTACAAACAACCATTCAATACCTTCATTGTAAAGCTAGAAAGGTCCACATGAGGATCCATAAAACTTATGAAGGTCTATTGTAGCTTCATAGAAGTTGAAATATTTCAAAGCTCCATAAGAATGGAAGAATTGTTTCAAATCATTGTCCAAAAAATAACCTAGTTTCAACATGTTTGTAGATTGAAAAATAGGGTTGATGGAGTCATCCAATGCATCTTATTATATCTGAAATAGTTTTATGAAGCCAAAATAAGAAGTTTTTTTTTCTTAGTGTTAGTGTTTAGTGTTGATTGTTTCAATTATCACTGTAATAGAATTAGAAATAACAGCTCTAATTGCATATTGGCTCTGTGTGCAATATGCTCCACTTGTAACACTGCTCATGGCTAGAAAACCACCTAAGTTAACTCCCACAAAAGTCGTTGGGATGATGCCACAGGAGCTCCTTGAAAGTTCCTTTGATTCATAGACTTGGCATGGGAGTTATTCCAACGCATGCATGTTCAGGTTCAAACTATTGTTATTTGTATTGAACGTCTTGAGGAATTTAGAGCAGTAGAATTGAGTTGTTCAAACTACACAATTAATATATTTACTATTTCAAATAAAAAACCAAGGGACTTTTACAATGCCAACATAAATACAAAGAACCCATGGAATGCACAACCCTTACATTTCTTTCAATGTTTCAAGTATAATTGGGATGCTTTTTTGGCTAATGCAATTCATGGTCGTTACACTAGTGGTACATCGAGATATATGATGATAGGTTTAGTGATGCAAGATCCCAACGTTATGTCCTTACACCGACATTATACATTTGTTTTTATGTAATGCATGCAATTTATGTCATACCAACATTATAGCTAGATATATCACATATATATTCTCTATCAATCTTAGCATTATGTGGGAACCTAATAGAAATCCAAGTTCACTTGCCTCTTCGAAGGGGCAACCTCCAGCAGACTAGAGCTCTATTACAATAATTCTCAAGATAACCGTTCTCATGCCTTCTACTCTTATTTATACTAATTCTAACTTCTAAAAACATTCTAGAGCAATATATTTCTAGAAGTGGAAGATTTTATATACTCTTCTTACATTAGACTTGTTCACATGATTAAATATGCCTTATTAACTAATTTCATCCTTTATTAGATGGACCAGCATGAGCGTCTTCTCCGTCAGCTTGAGAATTATATAAGCACAATAAATTTGGGGGCAAGTTTCTCATAGTGTTCATATTTGAGTGAAGTCTTCTTATAAGGTTGTAGATGAAGAAACACTCGGTTCCCTACAGTGAATTGACATTCAAAGAAACCTTGATATTCTTGTTGCCTCATGCAATTTTGATCCAGGAATAAATTTTCTTTGAGGGTACAAATAATGGTTGCTCAGACTGTAAGATTGTTGATCTAGGTGGATATCGACGGAAACCCACCTATTCCAACTGGCTCACATACAAATGTCATCTTGGCAGTTTCAATTTTCATCTTGTCATTTTTCTCTAGCTTTTCAGGTCCTAAACTTCCAAGGCCGTTTTGAGGCCCTAAAAAACATTTTTTGGGCCCAGCACAATCATACTTTTGTTAAAGTTAGAGTGTGATGGCATAATGTGTATTCCTTGGATAGACCTTTCCAATGAGATATCGTGTGCCTAAAATGAAGATCGTATGCAAAAGTTACGACCCTGGGAAGTTGATCTACCAACTTACCCCAACAGGGCCCACGTGACTTTTGGCACTTCATCTCATAGGGTTAGGTTTTTGGATGTCTAGGGTTTTGGAATTCATGTTTGATGTAAAAATTACTTTGGATCCTCGTTGTACTCATATTCCTGCGAATGAGTGCAACCATCACATCTCTTCTTAACGATAAGTCACCACCATTCCAACAATCTTGTTTCAATCTACATTTTACAGTTTCATCATATTTCTTTATTGAATAGAAACCAAGTTTTACTGTATCTATATTATTGTTCATTGTATCTTTGTGTTCATAATGTAGATCTGTATTCATTTCATTCTTCTCATAAAATATGGATCAGTGGTGTCAGAGCTATCTGATCCTTGTCGTTCTTAGTGCATGTTCCCGACGAGGTCAGGATACAAAGAATTGGGTCTCAAGCTTGTTTCTCTTAAGGACAAAAGCTCTCGCACACCCAAGAGACCTTCCATGGAAGGAGAAAATAAAGATGACCAGACATGAGATCCTTTCAAACTATTGCTTGAGGAAGCCCTCGCATAACAGAGGAACGAGATGATGGATAGTTTTGCGCAAATCCTTCGACGACTAAAAACATGCAACACATCGTCCTCAAGTGGAAGTGCTGCTCCATTCAAGGTGCAAAGCAAATTTGATATTCTCATATTTGAAGGTCAGATAGACACAGATGTTGTAGACAAAAGGTTGAATCTGCTAGAAGGGTATTTTTATGTCCATAACTTTTCCAATAGAGAAAAGATTACATTTACACTCCTCAAAGTCATCCCCCGTGTCAAATATTGGTGGGAGACTTTTTGTGAGAAAAGGAAAACAGAGGAACCCTCATTATTTACAGTCGCACTCACCTAGGAGTCCTTCAGGGATGTTATTAAGGAACAATACTACCGGGTAAATTCACAGAGGTGAGTAAAACTTTCGTGACAATCTGATCTCCGAAATTCCGAAAAACATTTTTTCAGCCGAACTAATATTTTGTTTTCAGCCGAAAGATAATTTTTTCGGTCAAACCCTGGAATGTCAAATTGAACGGTACAGTGATGACGCCCTTGATTTTTGTGTATAATTTTAGTCGAATGGATTTTTTTCATTCGACAATTTGTTTTTGGCCGAAAGAATATTTTGTTCAAACTATTCTTTCGGTCGAACTATATTTTCAGCCGAAAAGGTCTTTTGACCGAAAAACGGTTTATATATTAACCGCACATCGTAATTGTAATGTTTTTCTCAGCTCTTGGCGATTGTGATAGTGAGTGATTGTGAGTGACCTTGGTGAGTGATTGTGAGTGACCTTTTCGCGAGTGTGAGGTGCGAACGTCGTGTTGGCGGGCGCTCCTACGCATGTCATGTTGGAGGGCACTCCTACGGGCGGTCGGGCTGTTGTGTTGGTGGGTGGTCAAGAGGGTCGAGCTTAAGCTAAGCCTAAACATTAATTGTAAATTTAAATTTAAATTATCTAATTTTTAATTTTAATTTTTATTCACAATTTGTATTTTAATTGTAATTTTTTTATTTTTAATTTTAATTTATATGTCGTATTTTTATTGTGACTTGGTCGTGGGACTAATTCCACATGCAAATACAAATAAGTATCTCAATCCATCAATGCATTCTAGAATAGCTAGCCTTGAGAATACCCAAAAGTGATGCCAAATACAAAGATAACCAATGCAATGTCACATTAAAAAATCCAATAATCATGCACATTTGGCATGAGCCACCTTATGATGGTTATCCTTGGGTCAATAAATTTTGCAGGTAGAAGCTTCATGGGGATTTTTTCCTTCTTATGGTTTCGTGTAAGGGAGATTTATAATCAAGTTATTATTAAAACCTAACCAAAAAATTTGAGATGGAGGTGGTTATCAACTAGACTACAAGTTCGAAAGGTGTTTTTTTAGTGAACTTTTCTTGGAGCTCGACATGAATGAGAACGATTTTTTAACTATATCGATCGGACCCATCAACGTATTTTAGCATTGCTGGATTGAGTCGAGAAGAGGGAATTTGACAAGTGATTATTGAGGATAAAGAGAGTGAGCAAGGGACTATAATTTTCCAAGTCTTAGGTCCTTTTCTGTATGAATTGTTGGATAATAATGGCTAAATGTCATGATTAGTATTTGGTTTGAGTTTGTTATGGAGAGTTGAGATATTATCTCAACTATATAGATTGTGTACTTAAGACAAATAGCTATCTTAGGCTACTTGTAGTTGTATTTATATTGTGACTATACGTAAGTTCTCTGGGTAACTCCCTCACGGGAGGCCCAGGTATGCGTGAGGCCTAGGTATGCGTGAAAGTGGATTGTTTATTCTTATTTTAATTTTCTTGACTCTAGAGTATGTGTGACGAGGTGCTAGTTATTATAGTCTTGGAGCCACATGCCAGTAAGAGGAGCTATCGAACCACAATCAATATATCTGCCAAGGGAGACAAGGCTGCAGATTTCATGACCGTGTTTGGAGAGAGGATCTGAGAATAATCAGATGGCAACTGAGAGTGCAATATAGTCAATTATGACTGGGAGATTGATTGATGAAAATTGAGAAATAAAAGCAGATGCATCGCTAAGTATATGGGAAGCCGTCATTTGTTGAATGTAGTTGTTGCTTGTTGAAGAACACTGCAAATTGAAGCGGTGGTTTTTTTATTGTCACTATTTTATTGCGTTTCACTCTTGATAATATATAACAGATTTATTGTGTGGTGCAGTGTGGTGTGATGTATTGTAAAATTATTTAATGAAGAATCAATTATAAGAACAGAGTATCATAATTTAAATTGGTGGTTCTCAATGTTCTTCGATGCCAAGAGAACATATCATGGATCTGATTATGTCTACATTCTATCAGATGCTGATGGGACTTGTTGTACTTCGGGTGCTTCAAGATCGTCGGTTACAGGTTATCCTTGTCTATATTGTTGTAATGTGTTTAAAGAAGGTCAATTGTATGATTGACTGTTGAAAATGTCCAGTAATTAGATCACTGTCCTATATAACTGTCAAAATTTGCTCTTCGGGGGAATTTCACAGATGGTAGTGTATCCATAGGATAATTCAGTGTCGAGACTATACTTTGGAGTAGTCAAGAGGCATCAATCCTATGAATATGTCAATGATGGTCTGAAGAAGTTATACTTTAAATGGATCAAGAGGTAGCTCAAAAGTGTGGAGAAGAAAAGAGCGGAATCGAGTGATTGTAGAGTGGGTAGAGTTACTAATGAAGACCAGCAAGACAAAGATGATAGATATGAACTGTATGTCATTTCTATATTGTAAAAACAAAAACAAAAAATCGCATTTCTCCATTAAGGGGGAGTGTTGGAGAATAAAGGCTAAATTCCATGATTAGTATTTGGTTTGAGTTTGTTACGAAGAGTTGAGATACTATCTCAACTATTTAGATTGTGTACTTAAGATATATAGCTATCTTAGGCTACTTGTAGTTGTATTTATATTGTGACTATACGTAATGAAATATAGTTTTAATGTGCATTTGATTTGTAATATGGTTCCATTGCCGGGACATGAACCTGGGTCTCTCAGGTGAGAGCCGAGTATCCTAACCAACTAGACTACAGGACTTAGGTCCTTTTCTGTATGAATTTATCAGTGGTCTATGAATTTATCCGCAAGTGTCATAGTTGAATACAGGAAAAAAAACGTGGCATAGTTACATATAAACTACAATATTAAAAAATTTAACACTAAACTACACAAATTTAATAGAAAAGCCGAACCATTGAATCTAGGTCGGGACTGAGTTATATGATTCCCATATATTGTTCCTGCAAATAAAAGGTAATTGTAAAAATATAGGATATCCAAACTATAAAATTTCAAAAACTTATTGTACTATGTAGTTCGAGGTTGAAGCAACAATTGAATGTAAGAGTTTACAATATAGTGACTCGTAATTAAATAACCCTAACCAATAATCCCAGGCTATCTGTGGAATTTGAAAAGCCCTCCATATTTGGCATCCATCATGCATCCGCTTCAAGTGTATTAATTGAACATTTGACCAAAATCAAGCACCTGCTGCAATATGACACTTGTTATTCACATAATTAATCTCTAGTAACTAGAAAGCGATAATGAGGTTTTTTTTATGTATATGTTAATTTTTGTTAATTAGGTAAACTTGGAAATCAATGGTTAGGAAAGTAGATTATTAGTTAAATTAGGTAAATGTGAAAAAGTAAAAAAGGAAACGTAAGTATTAAAAAATACAAGGAAGTTGTGAACATAAAATCTGGTTCATGGATTTGGGAGGACGACAAAGAATATGCCAGCATCTTCAATTATTAGCCATAAGATTAGGATTCCTAATTAAAAGATCATTAATTATGCCCATTTCCAATAGATGTACCTCTAGGCATAATTAAAATAATCAATTAAACAAAATTATAATTATATTTTTTCAATTTAAAAAATATATATAATTAATTATTTCTTTTTAAAAAACGTTTTAAATCCTTAAGAAAAAACTATTTTAAAAGAGAAATTATGTATTAGTCATCCCCAATGGGTTCCACTTAGACATATCAACACGTGAACCCTGCTAGAGAAATTATATTGTAGCCATCCCAATGGGTGCCACTTAGACCTATCAACATGTGCGCCCTATTAGCACCATGTGAGGGATGCTTAGGGATTTTTGTAGGTGCAATGCTTGTTGTGATCAATTTTTCTTGGCTACCACACTGCAACTACAAATGGGTACAAGGTTTAATTTTGATGGTTGGTTGATCATAGAGTGTTGGTGGTCGATTGATGGTATCATGCAGGGATCTTAATCGTGATGGCCAACTAATTTCTATGAATAGGTAGTATAAAACAGTTTTTGATATAGGAGAGAACAAAGGGACAATCCAATTTGTTGGAAGAAGCTAAATAGTGGGTTAATTCACAACATTGTATATTACATATCGCAACTTCAATTATATAAAAATTTTAGACAAATGCAATTTCTAAATCGATGCAATTTTAAATATGTACTCACTCCATAATTTCTTTATAACTGAAATTGCTTCCATCCATATGCATAGGTAAAATAGCACTGGCGTCTGATTTTGGATTTCACTTTCACAATGCTTTTCACTAGTGAGGATTTTGTAGCTTTTGTTTCTGGTAATTTGTTTAGTCACATTGAATACAGTAATAAGGATAGTTGTATCAAGAGTTGCATACTACAATTGGGTATAGTCCAAGGGATGTTATGCCCAGTTACCCATCTATGTAATTTTGTTTACAAACAACCATTCAATACCTTCATTGTAAAACTAGAAAGGTCCACAAGAGGATCCATAAAACTTATGAAGGTCTATTGTAGCTTCATAGAAGTTGAAATATTTTAAAGCTCCATAAGAATGGAAGAATTGTTTCAAATCATTGTCCAAAAAATAGCCTAGTTTCAAAATGTTTGTAGATTGAAAAATAGGGTTGATGCAGTCATCCAATGCAGTTTATTATATTTGAAATAGTTTTATGAAGCCAAAATACGAAGTTTTTTTTCTTAGTGTTAATGTTTAGTGTTGATTGTTTCAATTATAGCTGTAATAGAATTAGAAATAACATCTCTAATTGCATATTAGCTATGTGTGCAATATGCTCCACTTGCAACACTGCTCATGGCTAGAAAATCACCGATGTTAACTCCCACAAAAGTCGTTGGGATGATGCCACAGGAGCTCCCTGAAAGTTCCTTTGATTCATAGACTTGATATGGGATTTATTCCAGCACATGCATGTTCAGGTTCAAACTATTGTTATTTGTATTCAACGTCTTGAGGACTTTGGAGTAGTAGAATTGAGTTGTTCAAACTAGGCAATTAATCTATTTACCGTTTCAAATAAAAAACCACGGGACTTTTAGAATGCCAACATAAATCGAAAGAACCCATGGAATGCACAACCCTTGCATTTCTTTCAATGTTTCAAGTATAATTGGGATTCTTTTTGTGGCTAATGCAATTCATGGTCATAACACTAGTGTTACATCGAGATATATTTTGATAGGTTTAGTGATGTGAGATCCCAAAGTTACGTCCTTACACCAACATTATACTTTTCTTTTTATGTAATGCATGTAATTTATGTCATACCAACATTATAGATATATATACCATAGATCTATTCTCTATCAATCTTAGCATTAAGTGGGAACCTAATAGAAAGCCAAGTTCACTTGCCTCTTCGAGGGGGACACCTCCAGTAGACCAGAGCTCTATTACAATAATTCTCAAGACAACTGTTCTCATGCCTTCTGCTCTTATTTAAACTAATTCTACCTTTTGAAAACATTCTAGAGCGAGATATTTCTAGAAGTGGAAGATTTTATCAAGTCTTCTTACATTAGACATGTTCACATTATTAAATAGGCCTTATTAACTAATCTCAGCCTTTATTACATGGACCAGTGTGGGCGTTGTCTCCATTAGCTTGAGAATTATATAAGCACCATAAAATTCGGGGGAAAGTTTCTCATAGTGTTCATCTTTGAGTGGAGTCTTATTATAATATTGTAGACGAAGAAACACTTGGTTCCCTTCAGTGAATTGACATTCAAAGCAACCTTGATATGCTTGTTGCCTCATGCGATTCTGAGCAGGGAATCAATTTTCTTTGAGGGTACAAATAATGGTTGCTCAGACTATAAGATTGTTGATCCAGGTGGATATCAATGGAAACCCACCTATTCTAATTGTCTCACATATAGATTTCATCTTGGAATTTTCAGTTTTCATCTGGTCGTTTTTCTTTAGCTTGTCGGGTCCTAAATTTCTGGGGCCGTTTTGAGGCCCTAAAAAACGTTTTTTGGGCCCGCCACAGTCACACTATACATAGAGTCAGAGTGTGATAGCATAATATGTTGTCCTCGGATAGAACTTTACAAAGGGATATCCTGTGCCTAAAATGAAGATCGTATGCAAAAGTTACGACCCTGGGAAGTTGATGTACCAACTTACACCAACCGGGCTCACATGACTTTTGGCGCTTCATCTCCAAGGGTTAGGTTTTTGGATCTCTAGGGTTTTGGCATTCATGTTTGATGTAAAAATTCCTTTGGAGCCTCATTGTACTCATCTTCCTACAAATGAGCAAAATCGTCACATCTCTTCTTAGAGGTAAGTCACCACCATTCTAACAAGCTTGTTTCAGTCTGCATTTTATAGTTTCAACATATTTATTTATTGAATAGAGACCAAGTTTTACTGTATATCTATTATTGTTCATTGTATCTCTTTGTTCATAATATATATCTGTATTCATTTCATTATGCTCATAAAATCTAGATCAGTGGTGTCAGAACTGTCTTCTCCTTGTCGTTCTTAGTGCATGTCCCCGATGAGGTCAGGATATAAAGAATTGGGTCTCTAGTTTCTTTCTCTTGAGGAAAAAATCTCTCGCATGCCCAAGCAAACTTCCATGGCGGGAGAAAAAAAAGACAATGGGACATGAGATACTTTCAAACTATTGCTTTAGGAATCCCTCGCGTAACAAAGGAAGGAGATGATGGATAGTTTTGTGCAAATCCTTCGACGACTATCAACATGCGACACATCTTCCTCAAGCAGGAGTGTCGCTCCATTCAAGGTAAAAATCAACTTTGATATTCCCATATTTGAAGGTTAGATAGAAACAGATGTTGTAGACAAATGGTTGAATATACTAGAAGGGTATTTTTTTGTCCATAACGTTTCCAATAGAGAAAAAATTACATTTGTGATCCTCAAAGTCGTCCCCCATGTCAAAGATTGGTGGGATACTTTCTGTGGGAAAAAGGAAACATAAGAACCCTCATTATTTACGGTCACACTCACCTGGGATTCCTTCAAAGATGATATTAAGGAACAATACTACCCTGTTGGAATTTATGATGACCTGTATACAAGATGGACCACACTGTGATAGGAAAGGGACCAAACAGTTCCAGAGTTCACAAATATCTTACATGCCTTGCGCACCAAGCTAAGTATAAAATAGTCTGAGTGACATATGGTTCTCAAGTATTGTGGTGGTCTGCATAGATACATCCAGATATAAATGGATTTTTTGAACATCTCGTCCTTGGGCACGACCTATCAATATGTTGTTAAAATTGAGAAGAAGATTAAACAAAATACTCAGAAGTTTGGGTCTGGGAACCCCTCATAGTAGAAGCAGGGAAAGGGAAGCCCCAACCAGCCGCAGAAAAAAGGGCATAACAAAGATGGACAACCTGAGGACAACTTGTCTAAGCCACAAAAAAAGAAGGACAATGGAAAGATGAACAAAGACACCAAGAAGTGGTGTGACTTCCATAAGATCCCTTGAAATAACATTGTTGATTGTCACTCAAGGAATTCATTAGTGGCTGAGGTGAAATCCTTTTAATCAGATGCAGGTTCCGACTCAGAGTCAGAACCAGAAAAGGGGAGATGGATTATTGAGGTGGAAGCCAATACCACCATTTCTATCACCAAGATCCATCCTAGTGAACATGATGAGCTAAAGGAAGGAGATCACCTTTTCCATTCATAGATGTGGGTGAAGGGTACTCCGATACACTTCATCATTGATAGTCGTATCCAAAAGAACCTCATATCAGCAGAGGTTGTCAAGCAGTTGTTCCTTCCGAAAATGTTGCACCCACAACCATACACCATCAGATGGCTCCACCAAGGAAGCAATCTTCACGTCAACCAAGAGTGTCTCTTTTCCTATGACATCAAGCCCTTCAAAGTTGAGGTATTGTGTGATGTCGCTCCCCTTTAAGTTTGTGATATTCTTTTGGGCCAACCTTATCTATGAAAACATCATGTTGTATATGAGTCTAGGCCTCGTAGTGTTATTATTACTTTGGACATGAAATTGTACATAATACCTAAGGTAGTCCCACCTACTAACATTTCCTTGATCTCTGCTAAGAAATGTAGGAAGATCATCTCTCAAACCGTGAAGTTTGTCTTCTTAAAGATTCTCTCTCAAAGTGAGCGAAAGGTTGTAGCCATATCCATGGCCTCTGCAACCGATCTCTCCACACAACAAAGGAAAGTGGATAATTTCATGGAAGAATACAAATACATCTTTGCTTCACCCACTAGAGTACCTCTACAATGTTAGGTCAAACATTCAATCGATCTGACCCCCGATGCATCGCTACCCAATTGATCAGTCTATCATCGCTCTCTATTAGAAAATGAGAAGATCAAGCATCATATCCAAGAAATACTCCAAATGGCGCACAATCGATCCATCTCATCATCGTGTGGAATCCCAATCGTGGTTGTGTAGAATAAAGATAGGACCTGGAGACTTTGCATCAATTATCGATCCCTAAATAAAATCACAGTAAGGAACCAATACCTAATTCCCCAAATCAATGATATCCTTGATGAGCTCAAGGGGGCCAAATACTTCAGCACAATTGATCTGAAGTCTGGCTACCATCAGGTCCCAATAGAGCAAACAGATGTGTGGAAAACTTCCTTCAAGTCCAAATAAGGTATTTTTGAATGGTTGGTCACGCCTTTTGGTTTGACGAATGTTCAAACTACTTTCATGAAGGTGATGGAGGATATCTTGTGACCTTTCACTAATTATTTTGTGGTGGTTCATCTGGATGACATCCTCATATACAACAAGAATTAGGAAGAACACTTGTAGTGTATTCAATAGGTTCTGCACACCCTACAACAACATAAGCTATATCTAAATTTGGAAAAGTGTTCCCTTGGGATGGATAGGGTCCAGTACATAGGATACATTGTTGTTGAGCACGGGGTGCATGTGGATCCAGCCAAGATATAGGTCATTTGTGATAGGCTAGCCCCAACCACACTCACTCATCTTTAGATCTTTTTAGGCCTTTCTAATTTCTATCGCAGGTTCACGTTGGGATTCTACCATATTGCATGGGCCCTCAACCAAGTAACCAGGGGAAGTGGTAAGGAAAATTTTGTGTGGGCCATGTCACAACAACAATCATTCAATGATTTGAATCAACACTTGTGTGCATCCCTAGTTCTCTCATTACTTGACCTGAAACAACCCTTTGATATTGAGACAGATGCTTCAGACTATGTTGTGGGCACATTCCTCACTCAGCACAAAAACCCCATGGCCTTTCATAGTGAGACACTATCAGATGTCTTCCGTAAGTACCCTACTTACAACAAATAAATGTACTCCATTGTGCAAGCCTGCCGCCAGTGGAGGAATTACATTCTTGAAAAGGAGACAGTCATCCACATTGATCATAAGTTGTTGTAGTTCATGCAAACACAGAGAAAATTGTAGAATGGCCACCATCAGAAGTGGTCCACATACCTACAATAGTACCATATCATCATCAAGTATTAGACATGAAGCACCAACTGCATCATTGATTTCCTCAACCATCTACCAATTTTAACACTCACCAGGGTGTTAAAATCCTGTGGTCAGGAGACCTCCAAATGGCCCCAAATCTATGAGAGAGATCTTGACTTCGCCGCCACCTACCAGATGTTGGGTGCAAACACAGCTGTCACTGATTTCCATATTTAGGATGATTTTTTGTGCCATATGGGACATCTATGTGTTCCATGAAGTGAGCAAGCGAAGATGATTTGGGAATACCACTACAGTTGGGTGGTAAGACACTTCGACACAGAGAATACTGTGGCAGTGTTGCAACAACATTTCTGTTGGAAAAAACTTCGACAAGATGTTAACAAGTATATCAGGTCTTGAACTGAATGTTCCATTTCCAAACCGACCATTAAGAAACAAGGCATGTACACCCATCTACCTACTCCTCAAAGGCCCTGGGATTCCATCTCAATGGACTACATGTCAGGCCTTTTGTCAATCAAGAAGGGAAATGATATTAAGATACTCAACACCTGCACGAACATAAACATATACCTTATATTTTGTTGGGAAAATAAGATACCACTGTTAGAAAAAATCAAATTTGACCTAGTTATTAACAATGTCTATTGAATAAAAGTTGTATATTCGGAAAGCTAATTCAGTTTCATATGTTTCATCTTCTTACACCAGATTCAAATTCATTATAAACGTACCTTGAATAATCCCTCCAAGTTAACAAATTGTTGTTTTTCTAGATTTTCATTGCCACTAACGTGTCATGAGAAACCATCATTAGCTTGCACTCACCCTCAAGAATGGTAAAAAATCGTTAACCATACTCAAATAGAAACTTTCAAGTGATGCAATATGTCACATGAAAGGGAACTTTAAAGAAATGTGATACGTCACATGAAAGGAAACTTTCTAGTGATGCAATATGTCGCATGAAAGAAAATTTTGACGTGATGCAATATGTCGCACCGAAGGAAACTTTGACATGATGCGATATGTCACATGAAATTAAAATTTGATGTGATGTGATATCTTGCACGAAAGGAAGCTTTTAAGCAATGTGATATTTTGCACAAAAGGAAACTTTGACCTGATGTGATATGTTGCATGAAAGTAAACTTTGATACGATGTGATATGTCAAACAAAAGGAAACTTTGACACGATGTGATTTGTGACATGAAAATAAAGCTTATAACGATGTATTTCCACTAAGGAAATTTTACAACAATGTAGTATGTCACTACTAGACAAAGTTTACAACCATGCAAAATTTCGCAACCAGAGAAAGCTTATTTTCATCCGATATATCACACGAAGTCGTGAAATTCACTTTACATTGTCTTCCTTTACTTTCAAGTATTTGGTTATGAAACTTTTCCTAGTGTGCAAAACTTGTATTTTTGCATCTCACAGAACATTACTTGCTTTTGTCGTATTGCACTCAAAATTTCTTTGGTCACAACACAATGTATCACACTTAAAATTGCTTTGGTTGCAACACAACACATCGCACACAAATTTACCTTGGTCGAGACATAAGACATTGCACTCAAAGTTACTTTGGTTATGACATAGTGTATTGCACTCAAAATAACTTTGTTTATGACATATCACATGGCATCAAAAGTTTTTATCCTTATGACATATCGCATGATTCAAAAGTTTTCTTCCTTACAACATATCGCATGTACAAAATATCTTCTTCCTTGCAACATATCACATCTCCTTAAGATTTCTACCTATGTGACCACCCTTTTAATATTGCACCACACCAAATTTCATTTTCATGCAATACATGGCATGAAATCAAATTTTCCACAATTATTTAAGTGTGATACACAAAAGCATGTTGCACTAAAACTTTGTTTTAGTGTGATACACTCAAAACAAATTTTTTAAGCCAATTTTTTTTAGGAAGCGCAACACCATATGCGACGAAATTTAAAAATAAAGCTTTTCAATCTTTTCACCTTATTACACCGTATGTTTTGTACCTTCACGAGCAATTTTTGGTAATTTAGTTATGGACAACGAAAGGCAAAACTCGTGAGAGGATAGCGCAATTCCTTTTCTCGAATATAAATAACCATTCTTAAGTAAAATTGAGCATTCTTATAGGAAAAGCTCCAAAAGGATACAAATAGTAAAGCAAAGCCAATGCGAAGCATGGACTATCTATGCCCCCATAGTCTTACAATTGGATGTACCTATTTCGAATTATAAATATTGAATTCCCTTTTCATTTCCAATTAGGTACATTATCAATATTATAAAACAAAGACAATAAACATAAAGTTACATTTTTTTTTATTTAATAATAAATAACTTATATAAGAATTCTTTTAAGTGTAAATTTGTTTTCAAAATTTATATTATAAAAAATTTTACACTTTAATAAAATTTACACCAAAGAAAATAAATTTCATTAAATATTATAAAATATAAATGTAAAATTAATTATATAAAAATTAAAAAAAAAGCATTATATTAAATTGAAATGCATAAATCATTTAACAATACATCACTATACAATTATATTTTTATTACCAATTTATTTAACAATTCATCACTAGATAATTATATTTTTATTATGAATTTATTGGTATGTCAAATTTTATCATTATTTCTTAGATTGATTAAAATATATCTTTAATTCAATGAAAAATAAAAAAACTATTCCTAACTCTCGAATCTTCTCAATGTTTTTCATGTTAATAATTACTCTGATCTAGTAATCCACTTTTTTCACTTGAAACCCTTTTCATTACGTCGAAGGCGTTCTTTTAAGGGAGAGTTCCTCAAGAATCTTTTGTAGTCTGTCTACAACTTATTAAACATTTTCATGTGTTGTATCCACTAGTTAAATCGGTATGTCGCTTGTTCAAACCGGTCACTGATTCCAACACCAACTCCTTTGTCAATTTGGTTTCCCTTGCCTATTCTGCCATCGACTCTACCTCCAAACCCTCCACCCTTTCCAATTTCGCTAGCAAGTCCCCCACCATGTCCCTCTGTTAAATTTGAACTCAAAAGAGGAAGTGATTATAGATAGTCGTTTCAGTTAGGAAGCTTGATCTTTGTACCCATAAATGTAAGTCCACTACAAATATCAAACCCCTAGCCTTCAATATTTTATTTAATTTGACAAGAAATTTTCATTAATGTATCGTTTTGAAGCGAGTGATTTTCATTTGAATAAAGATATAGCATGGCTAGGTTGAGAAGCCTTCCTCTAAATCTTAACTTTCTAATTCAAAATGAAAGTCCACACCAAAGATCAAACCATGTCTTTGGTATTTACTTTAATTTTTTCGAGCAACTTGCAATAAATGCATTTCAAATTAAATTTCTACAAATCCACAAGGTTTGAAATTTAAAGATATTGGTTTTGGGTAGATAGTATAAAAAAGGCATATCTTGGTCTTGAAATCTTTTTAATGTGAAACATAAAATTTTCTCACAAGGAAAACAAGTATTGATATCAAAACATGTTTATATAATTTTTTAACATAGTATTCTCTTTTGTTTTGACATGAGAATTTTGTAGAAGTACATTTCTACCATTTTTCAAGGGTACAAGAGTTTATTGTGATGAATTTTCAATCTACAAGCCTAAACCTAAATTTTGCAAATATGTAGTTTGCATATCAATTGTTTTTCCTTTGCCATAAGAGTCAGTCTCAAAGGAGATAAATGATCAGTAATCCTTCTTTGGGACATATGACAAACTGTGTTATGGATAAGGGGAAAATCCATTCTGAATAGCTCAAACTTTCATTTATATGTCTTTATATGTTGACATGGGCCATGAATGGTTCAAACTTCAAGGTGATATGAAATATCATATATCATCCTTAAATTTGTATTAGAATAAAAATTATGTATGTTGCAATGTTGGTCATAGCTAGCTTGATATTGACAGATGGGATGAAAACTAGCATTTTGGGGGTATTGATTGTTGACTCATGTTGTTTTTTTCAAGTATCAGTTAGTCTACTTGGTTATCATGCTTTTTTATTATCTATTAGCAATATAAATAGTCCAAAGTGTTTTTCTGTAACACTTTTAAATTGCATTTATTTGTGAGGTGCAATATTTTTTTTATACCTCTCTATATTTAGAGAAAGGTTTCCTATTTTTTCATATTTTCCAATGGATAATTCTATCCTTATTGGTAATTACAAAATAGAACTCCACAGGTTTTGTACCTACACTTATATTGACTTAAATAAAATCAATGGTTTATTGTTGTTGTCAAACGAACTTTGTATCATACATAGTTTCTGACAAAGTTTAGTTCTACATTGTTCAAGCAATGTGAATTTGATTATAAAATAAGAATGGATGGTGAGCAATTGACTATATTTTTCTTTGGTCATATCTTTTATGCTTCTCCTTGACTTTTCTTAAGTTTTAATGTTATTTTTTCTATTCTTGAATTGGATATAGGTTTTTTGAGTCTATTAAAGGATTCAATCACAAGGCTATCATGGTTGGAATTGAGCAATCTCGAAACAAAAACATGGTTTATGACCCTCTTTCAATGGTTGTATTTGGTTCTACTCTCACAAAACATTGAAAAGTTGGTTTCCTCAGCTATATAGACTGATTTCTCAACTTCTTTTCTAGGGTTTTCAATACATGCAATGTTGGGCACCAATCTCCGACGTCATAACCAAGTTGTAGAAGGTCGAAGGATTGTTGTAGCCAAGGGAAATTTACTTATTTTTCAAATCATCACATTAATCCAAATCATAACTCACTCCATGGCTACAATTGTTCATTTTTGGGTTTCTTATCACTACATAATGCAAAGTGTACATGTTGCAAAAGATTATATTTTTTTTTAAACTACAGTGGGATGCACTATTTTATATGCCCTTTTTAAATTCCATATATTCCATGGACATTGTATTTCATTTATAGCTACCTAAATTATCTTAATCTTAAATAAAAAATAACAATCAAACCATAGTATATGCACTAAAAAGAGATGAAAAGGTTTTTCCCAGAAAACAATCTTCATTAGCATGGCTCAATGATGAAGCCTGTGTCTGCTTCTTCCATGGTGAAACACTCTGGGTAGTGTGATGCCTTGTGACTACCAATGAGACATGGATACAAATGGCATGGTGAGGTGGTACAATGATGAATCAAATATAAATGATAATTAGATATATTCTAACTTTCCTAGATTTTGACATTTGGTTACAGGTACTATATTAATGACCCTACCTTTCTTCACTCTCATAAGGTATATGAATTGATATTATTGTAGTTAATATATTATCAAAACAAGTTTAAAATGAATTTACATTGAAAGGCCCTTCCTCATATAACTTAACCATGCCTCAACAAGAATGGAGACTCCCAACAAGTATACAAATATTACTATCACATCCTTTTTACTCTCTCCATGAATGAACAATTATCCATGTCCTTATTTCTCTCATCAATGATGTAATATATTTCATCCTACCCCTTTTTCATCCATTTTCACTAGACATATTGAAACATGTACAATATCTCTAGCTAGCGCAACGCTCTTGGAATATAATCTCACGAGAAATGAGAAAAATGAAGAGTGAAAATAACAATAGCATTAGAAGCATTATCAATTCGAACTAAAGCTAGGATCCTTAGGCAACTCATCACCCACAAGCTAGAAAACAAAGTTAAAAATAAAAACAATGCAATAGGTGGCAGGTCTACAAAAAAAATATTATGATATGTGCCATGTTTTAATAGGGAACAAATAAATGATGAAAACATATAAAGGAAATGTCGTCTCAAGAATGCCTCAGCCTCCATTAATGGAAAAGAAAAAGAAATTGAACTCTAAAACTCTTACACAGAAAGGAAGAAGCTTCAACATTGAGAAGTATCAAGATTGAACCTCACAAGAGTTGAGATATCAATAAATAAATAAATAACCCAAACTTGAAACCTCTTCCATAGAAATAAAAACTCTCCCACACTCAGACACTTCAGTGTGGTGGAGGGGTCCCAAGATGAAACCTCACAGGTGTTCAAATATCGATGTATTCAAGACATTTGTTGGTATTGTTGTCCTCGTGACAATTCAAGTGTGAATTATATTTGGTAGGTTCTCATGATGCTCTTCAACTCCATGGCATATCTAAAATGGTCATCGTCCTCGTCAAACACGTAGAAATACTCCTCAAAATCTTGCTCCTTCTCTTCTCCCTTCATGCCCTCCATCATAAGGGTGTAATAGTCGAGCAATTTCTCTCCCATAGAGTGGTGTAGGGCCCAACTCCTCCCCCGTGACATCTCCAAGTACTTCATCATGCCCCCCTCCAAATCTTCCACCATTTCCAATTCCACCACTGATCCCTCCATCGTGACCTCCTCCAAATCGACCACCTTTCCCAATTCCTTCATTTCCACCTTTTCTAACCCCTCAAACTCCACCACCTTTGCCAATACCTCCACTGATTCCTCAACCTTTTCCAATCTTGCCTCCAAATCCACCTCCTTTTCCAATACCTCTATCTATTCCTACACCTTTGCCAAATGCACCTCCAATAACACCTCCTTTTCCAATTCCTTTTTCCTTGCCAATTCCATGACCAAATCGTCCTCCTACCCCACCACCACCCCCAAATGCACCATCGCCACCAAATCTAGCACTGAAATTATCGACGTGAGCAACTACACATACAAAAAAGAAATTGGTTATCAACACCCTAATGAGAATGCACTAACAACGAACAATCTTAATCCTTGATGTAACAATTGATACTATAAAAAAGGAAAAATAAAAAACATGTGTTGAGATTATCAACGTCAACAATTGCACACCAAATAAAAAGTGTTAATCAATACCCAAACAATAATACACTGAACAATCTTAATACTGGATCTACCGATCGATACTATAAAAAATAGAAGTACATCAAACTACTAGATCCTTAAGATATGTCTAGTTTAATAATATTAATCATGGATCTGTCGATTGATACTATAAAAAATAGAACTACATCAAACTACTTGATCCTTAAGCTATGTCTAGGTTAAGTTGGATCTCATATTCTTTTATTTGTCATTACATGATTTTTTTTTAGTGAATTGGCTTCTCACATGGAGCTACAATGCTAAACTTTCCTCAATGCAATCGGATTAACTAAAATAATAACACTAAACTTTCCTTTATGCAACCAATGATAGACAACATAGGATTAACTAAAACAACAGAATTATTACCAAGACCATATGGTGTGTTTTTTTGCTCCATCCAATGGATAGAGCGGCTTGACATGTATAGGGTGCTTGTGACACTTCGCTTATTTTTGGATCAGTCAATTCCATGTGCAATGATTAATTTGTATTGGCTTGTTTCATTAGATCAAGTTATCGCTCACTCTAATAAGAACTACACACATTTTTTTTAAACGATACCTTCTCATGTCACAACAACTACTAATCAAGAGTCTAATATCCAACTATTGCTAAATTGGTCATCTTAGCGCTCCACAACTAGTGAATTGATCATCCTAGCTCATATAGATTTTTTTTCCTAATTAAGACATAGACACTAAATAACAGTAGTAAAGAGAAATGGCGATTCAGACTTGAACTCAAGATTCATGAATCGATGCCTTAAGGAAAGTTTGTGATTTCAATTTCTATTGTTTGTAAATGGATCATTTTAGTTTAGAGCAATAAATTGTGGACCAAATATTTTATTTTAAGAAGGGATCTTATTTTTTTCNGACTTGAACTCAAGATTCATGAATCGATGCCTTAAGGAAAGTTTGTGATTTCAATTTCTATTGTTTGTAAATGGATCATTTTAGTTTAGAGCAATAAATTGTGGACCAAATATTTTATTTTAAGAAGGGATCTTATTTTTTTCATTGTTTACAACTCTTTGACCTATATACTTCAAGTTTTAGTGTCAATTTATGGATTTGGTGTTCAATTAGTTATGTCGAATATGTTTCCTTTATCACCCTCATTCTGTGTAACATGAGACCAATCACCATTTATGATTGGTGTTTGCAAATCCCCTCCCACTTATACATCTATCCTCCTATCTCTACCCATTTGTTCCTCTCCATGCAAAGACTTCCTTACATTCATCCACTAATTGGTTGCAATGTGGATGGAACTCCATTATTGAGAGATTATAAAACATTAATATAATATATAATGTTATGCATAACCAAGGTTCAATTCCTGACCATTAATCAAACATCTCATGCATGTATCGCTACCCTCAACATTACCATTTGAAGTATATATGTAAAATAAGAACCTCTTCAGACTTAGTGTAGTCATTTGTAGTGTTGACAAATTTTCTATTCTTATAAATAAAGGATCAACATTGACGGCTATGGGCCCCAAGGCCATCGGATTAAAGCATTCTAACTTTGCGCAACTAACTAGATGACATGTGACTCCTTGAATTTATCCAAAAACATGAATGAAAAAAGTTTGTTTACAACATTAAATGTTGATTCCATACCCATGATTATATGAATGATTAACCTAACCACTTTGAGACTTTACCCATGTTTTGATTTTTTCTTTGATGTGGTTTTTTAAGATCTACTACATCAAACATCATATGTTAAATGTGGGTGATATTAAGCATAACCCCAATTTGCAAACCATTTCCAATCAATCCGTCTTAAGTGTGTGGAGACTCTTCAACAATATAAACTACATGGAAATATCTCTTTAGTACATGTACATTCCACAAACACAACCTTGCTAAAATAGAATGAGATTGAACCATGAGAAGATGTCTTAACAAAAGGAACATTGCTAAAATAGAATGAGATTGAACCATAGAAGATGTCTTAACAAAAGGAACCTATAGACCAATCTAAATTGCACATTTCTTAAATGACAATATTTTTTGATAACTTGATTAGGAATACATTGATGTAGGTAGAGCAAGTTTCATATTTTCCATACAAAACATCTTTTCAAGATTCCACATACTAAAAGCTAATTTCTTTAAAATGATTAAGATTTGTTTCTTTTTGGAATTAGAATTAGCTGAAGTTTCTTGGATTCTATTTCCCATGAAAGAGTTAAAGATATTGAATTATATTTAATTGGACCCGAATAATCTAACAATCACATGCGTAATAGAAGAATTTCATCTAGAAGGAAATTTAATGTCAATTCAAACTCTAGGTATCAACACATTGTCATTAAGTGTTTACAAGTAACATGAATGTGTTAAAATATTTTACAGAGATTACTTTATCATTAGAGATGGGTCAATTGAAATGACCATCAATTTGCAAGGAAACAACATCATTTTTGTGCACTCTAACTTATTGATATTTTGACATATGTTTATCAAAGAAATCCGCTCTTACGTGGAAAGGTTAACGCGGCTTTATGTTCAATTGTCAACACGGATTTATGTTGAGAGGTCAACACTGTTATAATTTTTTTTTAAAATTAATATTGTTTATTATTTTTAATCTATTTTTGTCTTCACATATATCAAAACCCTAGAATACATACTTCTCTTATTTTTTCTACAACTTTTTCTCGGCTTAACCATTTCTCAAATGAGTTATATGTAGCACTAGCGGAGACCAATGCCTACGATATAGTAAAAAAGTAAAATTGTTTTGATCATGTTAAGTCCCCCTTAGCCTGCATGAACAAAAGACGTTGTAAGTTTAGGCATATGTTGACATTGATAATTTAAAAAAAATATAAAATTAATATAAAAAAATTTCCAAAAAATACACGACACAAGAAAAATGGGTTCTCTACAAGTATACAAGTTTTTGGAATGAAATTTCATTATTAAGATACTCAACACCTTCAAGAACATAAACATATACCTTATATTTTGTTGGAAAAATAAGATACGACTGTTAGAAAAAATCAAATTTGACCTAGTTATTAACAATGTCTATTGAATAAAAGTTGTATATTCGGAAAACTAATTCCTTTTCATATGTTTCATCTTCTTACACCAGATTCAAATTCATTATAAACGTACCTTGAATAATCCCTCCAAGTTAACAGATTGTTGTTTTTCCAGATTTGCATTGCCACTAACGTGTCATGAGAAACCATCATTAGCTTGCACTCACCCTCAAGAATGGTAAAAAATAGTTAACCATACTCAAATAGAAACTTTCAAGTGATGTTATATGTCACATGAAAGGGAACTTTAAAGAAATGTGATACGTCACATGAAAGGAAACTTTCTAGTGATGCAATATGTCGCATGAAAGAAAATTTTGATGTGATGCAATATGTCGCATGGAAGGAAACTTTGACATGACGTGATATGTTACATGAAATTAAAATTTGAGGTGATGTGATATCTTGCACGAAAGGAAGATTTTAAGTAATGTGATATGTTGCACCAAAGGAAACTTTGACCTGATGCGATATGTTACATGAAAGTAAACTTTGATGCGATGTGATATGTCAAACAAAAGGAAACTTTGACACGATGTGATTTGTGACATGAAAATAAAGCTTATAGTGATGTATTTCCATGAAGGAAATTTTACAACAATGTAGTATGTCACTACTAGACAAAGTTTACAACCATGCAAAATTTCGCAAGGAGAGAAAGTTTATTTTCATGTGATATATCACACGAAGTCGTGAAATTCACTTTACATTGTCTTCCTTTGCTTTCAAGTATTTGGTTATGAAACTTTTCCTAGTGTGCAAAACTTGTATTTTTGCATCTCATAGAACATTAATTGCTTTTGTCGTATTGCACTCAAAATTTCTTTGGTCGCAACACAATGTATCACACTTAAAATTGCTTTGGTTGTGACACAACACATCACACACAAATTTACCTTGGTCAGGACATAAGCCATTGCACTCAAATTTACTTTGGTCATGACATAGCGTATTGCACTCAAAATAACTTTGTTCATGACATATCACATGGCATCAAAAGTTTCTATCCTTGTGACATATCGCATGATTCAAAAGTTTTCTTCCTTACAACATATCGCATGTACAAAATGTTTTCTTCCTTGCAACATATCACATCTCCTTAAGATTTCTACCTATGTGACCACCGTTTTGACCACCCTTTTAATATCGCACCACACCAAATTTCATTTTCATGTAATACATTGCATGAAATCAAAATTTCCACAATTATTAAAGTGTGATACACAAAATCATGTTGCACAAAAGTGCAACACCATCTGCGACGAAATTTAAAAATAAAGCTTTTCGATATTTTCACCTTATAGCACCGTATGTTTTGTACCTTCACAAGCAATTTTTAGTAATTTAGTTATGGACAACAAAAGCCAAAACTCGTGAGAGGATAGTGCAATATATAAATAACCATTCTTAAGTACAATTGAGCATTCTTATAGGAAAAGCTCCAAAAGGTAACAAATAGTAAAGCAAAGCCAATGCGAAGAATGGACTATCTATGCCCCATAGTCTTACAATTGGATGTACCTATTTTGAATTATAAATATTGAATTCCCTTTTCATTTCCAATTAGGTACATTATCAATATTATAAAACAAAGACAATAAACATAAAATTACCATTTTTTTTATTTAATAATAAATAACTTATATAAGATCAATTCTTTTAAGATCAATTCTTTTAAGTGTAAATTTGTTTTCAAAATTTATATTATAAAAAAATTTACACTTTAATAAAATTTACACCAAAGAAAATATATTTCATTAAATATTATAAAATATAAATGTAAAAT